>CM062810.1:704159857-704227357 GCA_031772625.1 Pinus tabuliformis | reverse complement strand
AAAAAATTGCCTGTGGGCTAAATTTTTAATTCAAACAGATTCAATAAAACTTTATGATAAAACTTATTAATTCATAACTCCTGTGGGTAGGTTATGAAATTTTATCCTAATTAATTACATAAATATAATAAAGATTCCTGTGGGATAAAATTTATTATATTCAGTGTAATTAATTACAATTTAATGTCTAAATAATCTTCATGTGATCTAACCAATATATAATTTTATTTAATTAAAGATGCTGTGGCTATTCTCTAATTAATTAAAATTATATGGATCACTTAGACATTAGTTTTGTTGCATAAACAAAACTTAATCAGAGAAGAAAAATAATGTTTACTGAAAGGAGTAAGTCAAAATGACATTTTAATAAACTCCATATAACTGTAATAATTCTCCAGCAAAATCAAAATTAAGGTTAAAGCAGTCAGCATTACCGAAAATGACTACAAATTGCATTGCAAGGCTATTGAGTTCAAAATAGAGATTCTCACAATTTAGAGTTATTTTCTTTAAGTAATACTTCAAAGGTCATCCCTATATTCATTTCCCCTAATATTTTATAAAATGAATACAAAAACCTCATATTTAAACTCCAGCCTCCACAATTAAAATAATTTATACCCATAAGAATTCAATTACTCAATAGCATTAATACATCTATCTGATATATCAGTTGAGACAACTTCTGACATACAATACCTACAAGCAATGAAAGCTTTTGATATTTATAACAGAGTATTTTATACTGTAATAGAAAGCTTCGAGTAGCAGAACTAGAATATCCGTGTAGTTTCTTCATAATAGATAACCTTTCAAAAATAAGCTATTTGACTTTCTTGTTCACAATTTCGTTTGTGAACAAGACTGCAATACCGTCATTAATTTACGGGAGCCTCTACACATCATTATGGCTACTTGTGAAGTCCTAATGTTAAAACATTTTATTATTCGACAAAAATAAAAAGCGTATCCTTGAGTGAAATTGTTTCAATGTTTTGGATTATCTTATTTAGCGTTTATTTTATATTGCATTTATATATGCGAAATATACACAATGCAGTATTTTTACCAACAATGAAGATCATATTTCCTTTATTTAAAATCTGTCATTACCATATGCCCATTAACATAGCCATATGATAGTTGAGAAATTATATGTCAAGACGAACAACTGCAAAGTATGTCTCTTTGCAACACTCTTATGAGTCATGACTAATTCCTTCTTTTGTATTTGGGAATTTGAGAAGCTTTGTTCTGACATGCCATTTAACGTATTTTGTCTCCTTAAAGACCCCATCAACAGAAAGATCCAATATCTGATCTTACTGATATGAAGAAAGCTCCAGACCTCGGCTAGTGTTATTCAAAAGCAAAAACTCAAAAATAAAACACAAAGACAGGCATTGAAACAGTACAGATACGGCGTCACAATCGGCATTTACTTTTGAACCTGTAACTTTTAGATGCTGGAAAATTGTTTTGACGCAAATTTCATTTGCCGATTGGTAAAATCTCTTTACGCATTGGCCAAACATGCATATGCACATAATACTTTCTTGACCTTTTCAAGAGATTCAGATGAGTATAATATAGTAAGCTTTATTTTCCTTGAGTGATCAAATGCATGCATATAAACACAATCAAATGCGTATGTCAGAACTAAGGTGCTATGGCCAACTACACACAGGTCATGTATTCGACCCACGGTTTGCGCAAAAAGAAATAAATTATGGAACGAAACGGTGGATCGAAATTCGTTTCTTGGCCAACACACAGCAAGGCAGAGGTAAAAGGGCTCTGATACCAAATGTTAGAAAATTATGACAGCGATTCTGCATGCGGAAAAAATTCAATGAATCGTTGAAACTTAATGCCCAGGGATACGAATTACCTCCAGCCATTGGTGAAACTCTTGATGCAACTTCTTTCTGAAAAACCACGCTCCAGCTGCCCAAGCAAAAAGAAAAGAATGCAGAAAATCTGAAGGCACTTCCAAGCTCTGCTATCTCAGCTAGATGGTGTGAAAAACTGAAGGGGATTGAGATATAAGCTTGGGGACCAAACAGATGAATTTATAGCTAAGCTTCCATCAAGCTTCTGACAGCTATGTGTCAGATGTCCCACAGATCAAGGTAGAGAACTCCAGATAGGTGTAATGGACCACTTCAGGTAGCTCCCAACAATAAATTTATTAACTGCAGTTGATTTCCTTAACTTAAGGAAACTACTGAAATTGGTTTCCATAAGTTAAGGAAAGACTGCAGTTTAAATTCCATAATTGTAGGCAGCAATTTTGCATAAACTAATGGAGCTTAACAAGGAATTGTTCATTCAAATGAATGGGAATCGGCAGTTCGGAGGCTGCCAAATGTCCACAGCCAAGATCATCAATCATGTCCCTATGATCATCTGAGATTGTGTTGGTGTACATGCACTTAGACTAGCTGTGTTGGTGTACATGCACCTAGATTAGCTCCAGTTAACTTATTGCTTGCATGTGGCACATGTACACATTAACATAAGATAAAGCACACTTAGCTTTAGTTAGCTTTAGTTATTGCATGTACAACTAAGCTTAACTTAGTTGCTTTTATGTATTTATTCTAAAACTAATATTATAGAATCAATTTTTATTCTTTTCTCAATTCTTGCTCGCTTCCTTCCTTCTCTTGCAAGCTTGTTTATTGTTTTGCAGATCTAGATCTGTGTATCTCAAAAATCTTACAGATTGAGCTACGACGCACTAGGTACTTGCTTTGATGTCAATCTGCAATTGTGTTTCTTATATTTGGGTGCCTTCTTAGAAGATCAAATTGTTCTGGACACAAGGGAGGTGGTGCATTTCTGGATAGGGGAAGGGCTCCTCGCAAGGAAGAAGTTGCCAGATCAGCTAGGCTATGACGACCCATTCGAGATTGTAAAAATTTATGTCAACATTTTAGCAGATCGTTGTCTGATCGAAACCACCATCAGAGATGCCGATGGGCGCGTTGTCTGCTTCCGGATGCATGACGTCGTGCGAGATCTGGCAATACAAATTGCAGAGGTGGAAGAAAATTGCTACTTCCGTGCAGGCAGGGGTTTGACAGCTTTGATAGAAAATGAGTGCTCGGGACGCACTCGGATTTCCTTGACCGACAACAATTTGAGCTCGCTTCCCAGGTCAATGAGAGTTCAAGAAATGCGCTCCTTGTTGATGGCTCGAAACACAGATTTTAGAGAATTTCCAAGAAAGCTGATCAGAAGGATGACCTCTCTGAAGATTCTTGATTTGAGTGATACGTCCATCCAGTCATTGCCAGAGAGCGTGGGGTGTTTGAAACAGCTCGTATGCCTCAGGTTAGTGGCTCTGCCCATCAAAAAGTTACCCACATCTCTCACCAATCTTCCATGCCTGGAAATCCTGGATCTTGATCGGTCTAGAATTACAGAATTACCAGCTGACCTTCATAAGCTGACATCCTTGAGGTACCTAAACCTTGGCTCCTGTGAATTCTTGCAAAGTCTGCCTTATAAAATTTCTTCGCTTACCTCTTTGCAGTATTTGAACATCCATCGATGTTCCAGCCTATTTACAAAAGGCGCATCCAAAAAATTGGCTTCCATTAACAATTTGCGCAGTCTAAGAAAGCTCAAAATCTTAATCATGCAAAACAACGGAGAAACAATCCATGATGGGACATTGGGGAACATGACAGAAATGGAGTCAATGGAATTGACACTCACAAGGATGGCAAGTCTACCGCGTGACATGATAAACATGCCAAAGTTGAGGGAACTTCGGCTACAGTGCCCTCATTTGGTTAAAATGGACTTCAAGTTTTGTGAGTTTCAAAATTTGAGTCATTTGGCATTGGTCGGGTGTGAAATGTTAGAAGAGCTTCCAAGTCTGAATGAACTAAAAAATCTAAAACAATTGGAGATTAGTAAATGCTTTAATCTAGCGAAGTTTCCCGAAGGATTCGGTGAAATTGAGGCATTTCCAAAGTTAGAGATATTTTCACTAGCTTGGTTAGATAAGTTAGAGGAGTTGCCCCTTGTAAAAGCAGAGACAATGCCTTCCCTTCAAATATTGTCAATTGTAGAATGCAAGGCATTGAAAATGTTACCAGAAAATTATCTCAAACTGAAAAGTCTAAGAAAGATAAGAATATATGGTTGTTTAATAATGCTCCAAAATTTAAAAAAAGTTAGAGAAAATGTACAGATAGAAGTGGTGACAATGTCTACCACAGAAAGAATTTATTAAAAAATATTTACAAGTACATGAGAAGATAGAGGGTTGGCTTTATGGTGAATATTGGTCCAATGAACTTTTCGTTCTGCTAAGAAATCTTATCCATTAAGATATGTATATTCTTCAAAATTCAAGAAAATAAAAGTAATCTTATCCATTAAGATATGTATATTCTTCAAAATTCAAGAAAATAAAAGTATCGAGAAAATTCGAATTTTTATATTTTTCTTTTATCTCTACTGTTTTCTTCCTTTTAGTTTTTTCCAAAAGAAGAGCAATATATTATATTGAGTAAATATATACATCATATTCTGTGATAACAGAGAGAAGATCTCCAGTCATAGGAGACTAAACTGATGAAAAACCAAATATGTCAAATTATGACAAATAGCTGATAGACCTATAAAGCAAGAACATAGAGCAGCATATAGAAACATATGAAATATATATCATCAGCTTTGCCTGATGCTGATAGACCTATAAAGCAAGAACATAGAGCAGCATATAGAAATATATGAAACATATATCATCAGTATTGCCTGAATGTGCTACTGATATGAAATGATGACAAAATGAAACCAAAAAAGAGCAGATGGAGAGGAACCCATAGCCTCAAAGCAGAAGTTAGAGGAACCCATAGCCTCCCGCTGGAACAGCCACCTGGAGCAGACAAAGAAAGAACCTGGAAACCCCCAAAAACGAAGCTCTTTGCGCCCTACCAAACTCCAGCCTTTGACCAATCATCCAATGGATTGATAGAAAGCGAAGAGCCTACACAGAACAGTCTTGAAGGGGATGTTTGAATCTTCAAAAAATTTTGAATTCCTCCACTTCCAAACACACCATATTGTGATTGGAAGGATTGGACGCTTTGTTGCTTCTTGTCTTCCCCACCAAGCAAAAGCTGCATTAACAGAAATGAAATTTAGATGAGGAAAAGAAAAAGAAGAAGCCAGTTCATACCAGATTTGTTGGGCTACCACACATTTGAAGAACATATGATAGTTTGTCTCCTCCTCTGCATTGCATAACACACATCTGCTGGGACCATCCCAAGATCTCTTCCTCAAGTTTTCCCATGTTAAATTCCTGTTGTAAAAAACTAACCATGAGAAGATGATCACTTTGAGAGGACATCCAAGTTTCCACCAATATACCGGAAAGATCTGTCTTGCAGGCATAATTTTTTTGGAGACGAGATCAGAATAAATGTCTTTAACTATCGCAACAGAATGAGAGTGAGATAAGGACCACACCACGTGATCGTCTTTTTCGGCACGTTTCAAGCCTCCTTCAACAAGAGCATTCTTCAAGTCATCCCAGAGAGAAAGCAAGGCCTGAGGAAGGCCAATGTCAGTTGCATCTTTCAATGAAGGTGAAAAACCTCTCCATTCCTCAATAATCCTGTCCCAAGTAAAAATACCCATTCTGTGAAGAAAACAGAGAAGAGGAGTCGGAACCTGTAGATTACCCCTAAAGCCAGCAATTGGGTCAATGCCAATGAAGATTTTCCTACCAGAAAAGATCTTCCATTTTAGATTATTAAAGAAATATTTCTGAATTTTCCTGAAGCTGAGCCAAATTGCAGACCCCTGTTTTATTCCAATGGAGCCGAACCTAAACCAGTACTCCAAGCATCTTCCTTTTTGATACTTGTGGCGAATGATTTCACTCCAAGGATTTGTGCCAAAAATACCTCTCCATAAGGATTTACAGACCAGAGCTTTTCCGAAAATCCTTACATCCATCAGACCCCAGCCCCCGAACTTTTTTGGCAAAGTTAAGTGATTCAATTTAGACAGATGGATCTTACCTCTTTCTGCTTTGGCCCCCCAAATAAAGTTGGATGAAATCCTGTTCATGGCCTGGATAATACTGACCGGGAGCAGATACAGGTGTGCCCAGTATACCGACATTTGCATCAAGACTGTTTGAGTAAGGACAACTCTGCCTCCCAACGATAAGGATCTGTATTCCCACGACGAAATCTTACTAAAAAATCTTTCAACAAGCCATCTCCAATCTCTCTTTGAATAAGCCTTAGCTTTAAGGCGGAAACCCAGATACTTAATACCTTCGGACAATGGTCTTGTATCAATTCCAAAGAGCTGAGAGATCCATAAGGACGTGTCCTCGTCAGTTCCATTATGATACAGGAGCGATTTGGCCTTATTGATAACCAACCCTGTGGCCCTTTGGAAATGGTCAAGAATATTCTTAATACACATCCAGGAGGCTTTGGACATCATTGCAAATAATAACACGTCGTCAACAAACAGATTATGAGAGATATATATTTGCTTACATATCTTTACCGGAGCATAAGCTTTTTCCTCCACTGCGCGGTTGATGTGCAGACTCAATGCATTCATGGCCAATATGAAGAGGAGAGGCGACAGTGGACAGCCCTGTCGAAGGCCTCGTTCCGCCCGAAAGAAAGATGAGGGAATGCCATTAACAATAACTGCATAGTTTACATTTTCGATACATGCCATTATCCATCTAATGGGGCCGGGATTCATACCAATTTTCACCAAGAGACATTGCAAATATCCCCAGTCCAATACATCGTATGCTTTCTGTAGATCAATTTTCATGATAGCAGCATCAATTCTATGCATGGACATAGAATGTAAACATTCCTGTGTGCTGGCGACGGCATCGAGAATATTACGACCTTTTAAAAAAGCATGTTGATTAAGAGAGAGACAGGATGCCAACGTCCCTTTAATTCTTTCTGCTATAATCTTTGTAATAATCTTGAAAGTTATGTTGCATAAAGAGATCGGCCTGAAGTCCAGAAAAGATTCGGGCTCTCCCTTCTTTGGAATAAGAGCAATGAGAGTGGAAGTGGTGTAATTGTGGATGTTGTTGTTATGCTCTTAACCTGCAAAATGATACCCAAATACAGAATATGCGAAGAAAAGATACCCAGAACACAGAATAGCAATGATTTTATTATTCAGAGAGTAATGTTCACCTGCCTCTTCGAGGGGGCAACCTCCAATAGAGCAGAGCTCGATTACAAAATAAGACACGATACTCCTCGCAGGGAGTCTCTATCCTTTATATATGACTCATACATGCAATACCACGGGCCAATACCGTGGGTTTTATTAATACCATCTATCTAATACTACGGCCCATTTGCAACTAACTGTGGTTCCGTCATTAATTGCGGATTTACCACTTACAATTATTAATATGGGCTTTATTGACTCTTGACTATGACATGATCCCATTACATAAATAAGGGGGTTAGGGTGGGACCCTAACATGCCCTCCCCCTTAAGACTAGCCTTGTCCTCAAGGCTGAAGCTCCGGAAACTGCTGAAGAATAGTGGCTGGTTCCCAAGTTGCATCTTCCGGAGAGGTGTCTTTCCATTCGACGAGGACTTCCTTAATCATGCGGCCGCGCAGTTGCTTGTCTCGTGTGTCTAGGACCTGTTCAGGTTGAAGCCAGATGGACCCTTCTTCGTCCAATTCAGGTAGACTGGTCTGAATTCTGCAATTGTTCCCAATCACTTTCTTGAGGCATGAGACATGGAAAACTGGATGGATTTTTGCAGTAGGTGGCAAGGCCAACTTGTAAGCCACTTCTCCAATGCGCTGAAGTACTTGATATGGTCCGTAGAATTTGGGAGATAGTTTTTGACACCCCTTGTCTTTGAGTGATGTTTGCTTATATGGTTGTAGCCGTAAAAAGACCTGATCCCCTTCTTGAAATTGGCGCTCAGAGCGATGCTGGTCTACTTGTTGCTTCATGCGGTTCTGAGCTTGATGAAGATTCTCTCGAAGATGGGCGAGCATGGTTGCGCGGTGTTGTAGGAGTTGATCCACTGCTTGTACTTTTGAGCACCCCTTGAGATACGAAGTAGGTGAAGGCGGGAGTTGACCATATACTGCTTCATAGGGAGTCATTTTGGTGGTGGCATGATAGTTGGTGTTATACCACCATTCAGCCAGAGGTAACCACTGTACCCAAAGGTGTTACTTTTCTGAAGTGAAACACCTAAGGTAGGTTTCTAGACATTTGTTGATGGCTTCGGTTTGACCATCTGTTTGCGGATGATAGGAAGTATTGATTTTTAGTTGAGTGCCTTGTATCCTGAAGAGTTCCTGCCAAAAATTACTGGTGAAGATCGGGTCGCGGTCGGACACAATAGAAGTGGGCATGCCATGCAATTTGAAGATCTGATCCATGAAAGATTGAGTGACCAAAGTTGGTGTAAACGGGTGGGTTAGGGCGTAGAAATGAGCATACTTCGACAGTCGGTCCACAACCACCATGATGACTAACTTGTTCCCTGACTTTGGAAGACCTGTAATGAAATCCATAGAAACCTCCGTCCAAATTGATGCCGGAATGGGCAATGGTTGTAATGTGCCTGGTGTGTTGACGGTTTCCCCTTTGTGGCATTGACAGACATCGCATTCTGCTACGAAAGTAAGGATGTCCTTTTTCATGCCTATCCAAAAAAATGATCTTCTGGTGCAAGCATACGTCTTCTGAAAGCCCAAATGTCCTGCAATGGGAGATGAGTGCAATTCTGCCAAAATGTGACATTTGAGGGTGGATGTTGGTGATATTACGACTCGGTCCTTGTAGCGAAGAATATCATCCTACCACGAGTAGCCCTTGGTGGAATTTGGATCTACCTGTAATTGAGAAATGAGTTGGGAGCGCCCGGGGTGTGAAAACCATTCCCTGCAAGCCTCTTCAATCCATTCTGGAATGGGAAGGGAAATTGCTAGTAGAGTACTTTCCTCCTCAAATTGGCGAGATAATGCATCTGCTACACTATTGTCTTTCCCTTTCTTGTAAATGATCTCATAATCATATCCCAGCATTTTGGCGAGCCATTGATTTTGTTGTGGGGAGGATAGGCGTTGCTCCAAAAAATATTTAAGACTGTGATGATCTGTGTGGATTTGGAAACGTCACCCCAATAAGTAAGGTCGCTAGGTCTCGACTGCATGTAAGATGGCCATCATTTCCTTCTCTTAGGTAGATTGGCCCAGATTCCTCCCACTTAGTTGTTGGCTTGTGAAGGTCAACAGTTGCCCTTCCTGCATTAAGACCGCCCCAATACCTGTACCCGAAGCATCACATTCAATGACAAAAGATTTGGTGAAGTCAGGTAGTGCTAAGACTGGAGTGGAACACATGGCATTTTTTAGAGCTGTAAAGGGCTGTTGTGCTTCCTCATTCCAGAAGAATGAATTTTTCTTTAGGAGTTGGGTGAGGGGCTTCACTATGCGACCATAGTTGCGGACAAATTTACGATAATAGCCTGTGAGACCCAAAAATCCTCTCAAGCTCTTCAAGGTCTTAGGTTGAGGCCATTCCTGCATTGCCTAGATCTTTTTGGGGTCCACCTTGACACCATCATGCCCCACAATGTGGCCCAAATACTCTACATCTGCCATGCCAAACGAACACTTGGACATCTTGACAAATAATTTATGCTTGCGGAGTAGTTGCAAGAGTAGATCTACATGCTGAAGATGTGCGGCCCAAGTGAAAGTATAGATGAGGATGTCATCGAAGAAGACAACGACAAATTTCCTGAGATATGGTTTGAGAATGTGGTTCATAAGGCTCTGAAAAGTAGAGGGGGCATTACAAAGACCAAATGGCATGACCAAGAATTCATAATGGCCTTCATGAGTTCTGAAAGCAGTGTTGGGGATGTCGACTTCCTTCATGCGAATTTGGTGGTAGCCTGAGCAAGATCCAGCTTAGTGAAGAATTGAGCCCCATTGAGTTCATCCAGCAAATCATCAACCACCGGGATGGGAAAGTTATCTTTGATTGTCAACTTATTGAGGGCCCTGAAGTCGGGACACATCCGCCACTCCCCATCTTTCTTGAGCACCATGACCACTGGGGATGAATAAGGACTAATGCTGGGACGAATGACACCTGCTTCCAAAAGTTCCTTGATGATCTTTTCTATTTCATTCTTTTGGGTGAACGGATATCTGTATGGGCGAACATTTGGGGGTTGGGCCCCTGGAACCAAGGTGATGCTATGATCATGTTCCCCTCGCGAGGGTGGAAGCTCATGAGGCTTGTCAAAGACCAGAAGATGGTTATTTAAAATCTGTTGCATCTCAGGATGAATTGGCAGAGGCTTGGTTTCGACTGCCTGGATGGCATTAAATTGAGCTACAACTCCATGATTGCCCTTTTTTAACAATTTTTCCATCCTATGCGAGCTGATGATAGAGGGGGCTCCCGCCTGGAGTCCACGGAGGGTATGTGTGTAGTTGTTTTGCTTAAAACTCATATATAACTCCTGGAAATCCATTGTGATTGGCCCAAGAGTGCGGAGCCATTCAGCACTGAGGACAATGTCGCAACCCCCCATGTGTATGGCAAACATTTGGGTTTTCAACTGATAATCCCCCATTTGAATTTTGACATTTTCACAGCGGCCTTCACATTTCATTGTGCCTCCATCCGCAATTTGAACTTGGAAATTAGAAACTGCTCATACAAAACAATGCACTGCTTCTGTGAATTTTTGATGGATGAAATTATGTGTACTTCCACTATCAATCAAGACTACTACTGGGCGATGTTTAATAAAACCTCTGATTTTGAGAGTTTGAGGGGAAGAAATCCCTGCCAAAGCATGCAATGAAATAACTGGTTCGTCAGAGACATTGTCCTTTTGGTTGTCTTCTTCTAGCGGCTTATGTTCCTCAAGTGGTGGATCTTCCTCTGTTGAGCTGTAGTCAGTGGCATCAATTTGAAAAAATTTGGGCTCCTTGCATTTATGACCTGGGGAGTATTTTTCATCACAGTAGTAACAGAGTCCTAGCTTTCTTCTGTCGGCCATTTTCGCAGGGGACACCTTTTGGACCTTAAGTGTTTGAGTCGTGTTGTGAGCCTGTGGGGGGCGACCTTTAGCGGAGAAATTTGGGCGACTGTATTGAGCTGCTAATGCACGTTCCACGTTACGAGCTACCTTGCAAGCCTCCGTCCACGTGGGAGGGTGGTGCAGTAGGACTTGAGCTTTGATGGCTTCTTTAAGACTGCTGATAAAACATTCCATGTAGAACACATCTGAGAGACCCCAAGTGTGGAAGGCTAAGGCTTCAAAAGCTGTAATATATTCATCCACGGTACTAGTCTGTCGGAGCTTAGTAAGACGACCCAAAAAAGATGATTCCTGGTCAAAGCGGTCTTGAAGAGCTTTGGTTGTAGTTTGCAAGCGCCCCACATCATCAAAAAATAAACAAGATGATGCAGATATGCACTGATGTGTTCTACGGATAAGAAACTGAAAGGAGAAAACAGATTGAACCGATGCCACATCCGATAGTAAAGAATGCCAGCATAAGGATACTGTATGATCAAAAAAAAAAAAGACAACACCATCTACGAGGAGGAAGAGATAGAGTTTTTCATAGATTGGTCGAGTCCATCCTCGTAGAGGACACTGTTTATGCCCAGTGGCCAGGCATCCATGTACAAAACATAACAACAGTCCTTCATTAATGCTGCAAAAAGCTATATTTCACATTTAATAACCTGCAAAAACATCAAGAAAAATCAGAATGTTAGGGGAGGGGAATGTATTTAACCGGGGAGGGGAAAATCTTCAATATTTATGTTTTTCTAGTCCATAGTAATAGTTAAATGCATCTTGCCTAAGGAACCAGTTAAGCCCTTCTTTGATAGTTCATCCGCTGTCATATTTTTCTCTCTGTGGACATGGTTAATAGTAGAGTTGTTTAGTAAAGCCCATAACTGTTCAATTCTCGTCAACCATCCAAGCACTAAGGGATTGGAGATTTTAGCAGTCAACTTTAAATGTTGTATTATTACGTTGGAGTTGACATGGATGTGGATAAGGGGAATATCTAGAAAGTGTATGAACCATAGAAGGCCCTAAAGTGCCATAACCTCCGCTTTAGTGTTTGTGCCCCTACCGCCATGCTAGAAAACGTTATATCTTTGTTCCTTTGAGATGGCCAGCCAAAAGCCACAACCACATACTTTCTATTGGGAAGCACCATCAAAAAATGCCATCGGGATATCTGTTGTATTTCCGTCTTGTTAAGGAAAGGAACCATCTTGCATGTTTTTTTAGAAGAGTATAGAGTTAAAGAGGTGAGAATGTTGTCCATGAGCCTATGAAAATTCTCATAATAGTTTTGAAAAATGAAGTTATTTCTCCACTTCCATATTTCCTAGAAGAGGATAGGCAGGAGAATTCTCCAGTCAGCCTTTTGGCTTCTCCACCATAATAGACAGTCTTTAATGCAATCATACTGATGAAGAGGAAAACCAAGTAGAGAGGAGATATGTTTCCAGATATGAGTAGTGAGCGGACAAGTAAGGAAAATGTGGTTATTATTTTCAGAATCCCTCTTACAAATGGGACACATGCTAGGCCCATGCCATAACCGCTTTTGCAGGTTTTCCCATGTTAGATTTTTGTTGTGAAAGACTAGCCAGGTGAAAAGTAAAATTTTGTTGGGAATGTTGGTTTTCCAGAAAGCATAAAGAGTATGTTCCTCAGTCAGGTTAGAGGTCCTGGAGCAAAGAGAAAAATATGCATCTGCCACATTAATATTGTCATTCTGCATCTTCCTTGTCCAGATTAACTTGTCCTAGTTTCCCTCATGGCATATCCCCAGTTGATTCATCCCCACCACTATGCGCAACCATTCCCGATCCCACAGACGAGGCAGATCGAGATCCAAAGCAGACCTCTAGATAGGATGTTGACCCCTCCGTGAAGCAATGTCTTAACCCCAGAAAAAGATGCCTCTGCTATTAAGGGAAGTGATAAGTTGTTCTGGGATATTGTCCACATCACCATAACCCAGGATACGATTAGTTCCAATGAGAATTTTGTGTCCTAAGCCAAATTTCCAAGCTAGATGTTGTAGAAGGATCTTGGAAACTTTTTGGAAGCTGAGCCAGATGGATGACAAATTTTTGGCACCAACGGAACCTTTACGGAACCAGTAAGTGAAGTCATGGTTCTTGAGATATTTTTGTCTAATGATCATGCTCCAGGTACATGTACCAAAGATGCCTCTCCAAAGGGATTTAATAAGTAAACCCTGTCCAAAATGGTGAAGGTCTAAAATTCCCTATCCCCCCAAGACTTTCAGCAGGGTAATCAAATGAATTTTGGCAAGGTGATATTTTTTTTAATATGATTGCCTCCCTAGATGAAATTAGCCATGATTCGATTTAGGGAGAGGATGGTAGCAACAAGAATATGAAATAGGTGGGCCCAATATTCTGACAATTGGTTTAGGAAGGCTTAGGAGAGGATAACGCGGCCACCTAGGGAAAGGTTTCTGAATTCCCACCCAGATATTTTTTTGAAGAATCTATCAACAAGCCAGATCCAGTCAGCATTTTTGTAATTGCAGGATTTAATTTGGAAACCTAAATATTTTATGCCTTGATCCATCAATTTGGCCTCTATTCCAAATAAATTCTTGATATGGATAATATTTTCCAAGTCACAATTAGCATGATTCAAAATGGATTTATGTGCATTCATGTAAAGACCAATTGCATTGGCGAATTTTCTAAAAATATGAAAAAGACATAACCATGAAAAGCGGAGCAACATACCCATAATCAAAACATCATCGAGAAAAAATCCATGTGAGATGTTGATATTATTGCCGATCTTGAGGGCTTGAAATTGATCTCATTCCACATCCTTTTTGATGTGCAAATTGAGGTTGTCCATAACAAGAATGAATAATAAAGGCGAAAGCGAGCATCCATGTATGAGGCCCCTCCCAGCCCGGAAGAAATCTGAAGAATATTGTTTATGATCACTAAATAATCAACATTGACAACGCACGCCATAATCCAGTCCACACACTTTGATTGCAAGCCTATTTTAAAAAGGACAAGCCTGAGGTATCCCCAATCAAGGCTGTTAAAAGCTTTTCTCAGATCAACTTGTAGGATAACATCATTAGAGTTTCTTCTATGGATAGAGTGCATGCACTCCTATGTGTTTGCATTCGCATCATGTATTTGACGACCTCTCAAAAAACCAAGTTGTCTCTCAGATGACCTGCAATTGTTTTGGAGATAATCTTATAGATAAGATTACATAACGAGATAGGCATGTAGTCATCAAAACAGTTTGGAGGATTGCGCTTCGGGATGAGAGAAATGCAGGTCAACTTGATGTGATGGTGTACATTCCTTGAGCATCTGAATGAGATTGTGTTTGAAAAGATAAAAAAAAAATGCGTGAACAGTTCCATAGTCCAGTCATCGAGCCTTGGACTTTTGTCCCCTCTAAAAGATTTGAGGACACAAAGAAGTTCATCTTCTGAGATGCATTTGTAAAGATCCTCATTCGAGTCCTGGTCAAACATAATCGGATAATGTTCAATCCCCTAGATGAGGTCTTCCGCCACAATGTTGTCATTCCTTTCATAAGCTATTTTAAAATGTAAGGTGGCAGCTTTTGAGATATCAGCCTGTGAATGGATATATTCTCCCGCTTCATCTGAAATTCCCCAAATAGAGTTTATATTGCGCCTATGGTTTGCAAATCGATGGAAAAATTTTGTGTTTCTGTCTCCCTCCTTGATCCATATAGCCCGACTCTTCAGGCGCCAGGAGGCTTCTTCAATATCTAAGATGTGATCTCTTTTGACCTCTAGTTCCCAGATATGAGTTCAGATGGAAATAGGAGGGTTATCAGTGGCCATAAGCGGGAGGAGATTTTCCAATTCACTTTGAATGTCTCCGATTTATTTTTTCATTGATAGATTTTTTTATTTTTTTTTCTCCAAGATTTTACCACCCCACGGAGGGATTGCAATTTGTCAAGAATATGACCCATGGGAGAGGAACCAGGAACACTCCCACTATTCCAAGATTCTCGGACCAGAGTGTTGAAATCCATATTTTTTTTTTTTTGGCCAAGATTTTACCACCCCACAGAGGGACTGCAGTTTTTCAAGAATATGATCCATGGGAGAGGAACTAGTAACGCTCCCACTGTTCCAAGATTCTCGGACCAGAGTGTTGAAATCCAGATCTTCTAGCCAAATTCTGTTAAATTTGAAAGGCATTCCAGGACGCACTAGCGGCTTCTTCCAGGCCAGAGTAACAGGCCTATGATCAGATAAGAAATCGTTGATGATGTGTGTCTGTACCTCCCCCAGTCGGTCAATCAAATTTTCATGGATTAAAAATCGGTCCAGTCTCTTGGCGACATATGCCACACCTTCCCTTCCATTGTCCCAAGTAGGAGCCATAACCTCTCGGAAGATATCTACAAAATTGTGTGTTATGAGGGCATCCTTAAACATTCCCGCCAGTGGATCAAGTTTTTTGGTTCGGCCCCAAGTTTCCTCCAAGGCGATAGTGCAATTCAGATCTCCCGCAATGATGAGAGAGGTAAGTTCCATAATCCCAAAGGAGAAAAGACGATCCCAGAAATTTGCCTGATCCCTATAAGGAGCATATGTATTTAGAATATGTATGCGTCCCTCCAGGCCCCGGATGTGGCCTTCAAGTAGAATACCCGCAAAACAATTGTAAGCTTTGAGACAGACCCATATAGGGTCCCAGATTACCACCAAACCGCTAGAGAGTCTAACAGCCGCGGTGGCGGATATGTGCCAATATGGAAACATTTTCCTGAAATATAATATAACCTGAGGGATAGAGTGCATAGATTCATGTATCAATATGATAGAAGGGCGAAGAGATATAAAAAGACACTTGAGGGCTCAAAACTTCGAGGCAGTACCCAATCCTCATATATTCAGAGAAAGAATAAATGTCATGGGGACGGCATCTCGAGTTGTCGTGCTGTAAGGCCCCATGAAGGAGTGATGTTAGTGATAGGAACGTCAACCAAAAAACCGTCTATAGGGGAGGTAAAAGGGTTAGTTATAGATCTAGGTCGTCCCCTAAAATGTCTGCTCTCGTGGTTTTGAGTGCGTCTGACAATAATGTTGGACGTTGATGTAGGGTTGATGTGGGGAGTGGGTGATTGATGCAGGAGCATTCAGCCCAAGTAAAATCATTGTAATTAAAGTAGACATAGGGGGGTCATGTATTTTTAGGAAACAGTTTTCCTAAGTCTCAAGTTAATGTAATTTAGGCCTCTTAGTTATTTAATTAGATAATTGGAGGAAATTATAAGTACTCTCGAATAAATGAGAACATGAGTGGACAGTAATGCCAAAAGATTCCAAAGTCAACTATAACTCTGAAACAGTTGCATGATTCGAGGATGAAGGAGAGCTTTCAAGAATTAGTTAGAAGTGGACATAATGGACAAAGGATTTAGGAGTCAGTTCAATAGATTTAGGAGTTAATCTAGGATGTACCCTAGAATTAGTTCAACAAAACCATTCTGCATATATGTAAGCCTACGGGCAGAGTAAAAAAAAGGAGGCCACAGATATCGAAGATTAGGCCTATGAGAGATGGAGAGTCTCATTTTGTAATCGTTGTTCATATTTATATATATAGAAGTCTATTACAGACTGTGTGAATGTGTGAAATTATATTGAATGTTTGAATTACATGTAATTGGTGAATTCGTAGGTTATGTAATTATGATTGTAGGCAGAATTCGGGTGAAGAACATACAGAGAGAGGAGATCGATTCCGAAGAATCGTAATGGATCATCGAGTCCAATTGAAGCAGCAGAGCGGAGTTTTGGAGAGATAGCGAAGTTGAGACTTTGAGGAGTTAAACTCAAAAAGTGTTGAGCAACGGAATAGTGAAGAACATGATCCTTTGGAAAAACTAGGACCACAGAGAATATTGAAGAAAATGGTGAAAAGCCACAAGTAAAGAGATAGCGAGGAGTAAGGCTTCAGCACTCAGGAGTCGTTAGATCTGCGGGATCAACGGCCCAGATCTTATCACATCGGCAGAAACCATTGGGACGAGGAGTGGAATGGGCCTTTGAATAGAGCGCCTTGCAACGTTGCAATATCACCGACAGTGATAATCGGCAATCGGCGATTGGAATTATCAGTGATCGAGCTTTGGGATTATATGAGTGCAGAGGTATGTGATATGCAACGAAGACGAACCCGACGATATTTATAGTCATGGTTGTAATAGATTTGAGTTCCGTTGTATATGGTTCAGAGCGGAATTCCTTTGTATTCCCATATTTATGTATGGTCGGGTTTTTAGTGTAAAAGAGTCAATATATGTGTTCCGATAGTGGAATATCAAAGTCGAAGGGGTGATGTAAATATATATGTGGTGTGTTGCGATGGATGCGATGACCGATTGCGATGAGGTTTAACCTCGGGGACTGTGCAAAGTTCGTACCTAAGGCAGAAAGGTATGGTTTGACAACATTTCCTTTGTAAATGGGTTTAAAGGGATAAAGCACAATATGAAGGAATTATCGGTTAAGTCCATGATATAACCAACCTTAAAGGGTGGTTTTATTATATATGCGGGACTAAGATTTAAAGAAGGTTGTTACAAGGTGATAGAGTCCCGATAAGAAGGATATAAGGGAAGAATTCAATAAAGTCATAAACAAAGGCTCGAGGCCTGTTTAACAGTTCTGATAGAAGGTTTTGGTGGGGTGATTGAGTTCCGATAAAGGAATTGTTATGTAGGGCCTTAACCATTCATGTATATTGAATATTTGACTCCAATGCAAAGTTAAATACATGGGACAGAAGTGTGGATGCATATTAATGCATGCTGTGGGCATGTGCGGGGGTATCCCTGCACCATTAGTTGTATCAGAGTAGAATTGAAGTTAGAGCAGAATTGAAATCAGAGCAAGTTTAAAATCAGAGTGGGGAAAGATTTTTATGAAAAGGAGGTTGCACACTAAAGAAGGTAATGTGCATAGATTACAGCAGAAGACTGTAAGGAGAACTTTGAAGTTCTGGAAGACTGTAGCAGTTCCAGCAGAGGCTTGGAATAAATAGGAACAGAGGATTCCTTGGAGGAAAGAGAAAGCAAGATTGCTTAATGCAAGTTCTGAAGGAAAGAGGACTTGGAAACAAAACAGAGAACAATCCATGGTGGAATGGTTAAACAAGATCATGTTGAGATCTTGAAGGTGGGATAATGTGTTCTGTTTTAAATTGAGAATGTGTGTTTATATACTCATGCACAGGTGACAGCAAGAGAAGCTATGAGAGGAGAACCATATGTGTTCTTGAAGACCGAGTAAGGAGAATACTTTGAAGGAAAGTGGCATTGAACATGAGAATCCAACAAGAGATTGGACAGAGAGAGGACAACTGAAGTGTTCTCAAGAGAGAATGAGAGATTGCAAAAACCTAGAAGGAGCAAAGGTGTTGCTCAAGAGTAGGTTCCAGATAGAGGACCTATGCTTACCAAAAGACTAAGTGAGGAGATCTTAGTGAGGTAAAATTACAACGAGGAGGACTAGCTGTAGCAGAGGCTTGTTGCAGAAGAGTTCATGAATAAAGAGGAGAAGAAGATGACTACTGATAATCATAGCAGAGTTTCAGAGAGAAGCCACAACAGAATAAAGATGAAGAAAGAAGATGGCAAAGCATAGGGCAAGAAGATGAGTCAAGAGGAAATTGACCAGGAGATTGCAGAATTAAAAGAACAACTCGGTGCACTAAGGAGAATGCTTGAGGAAAGCTAGAGACTAGGTTGGGTCTTGATGAAGAAGCCAGTAAAATGGCGAGAAATATAGAGAAGGATACAACAAATGCAAGTGAAGTGGCTGAGGAGAAAACTCAAGGAAGCTGAGTTGGAAATGGAAGAATCCATTTGTGAACCGGAACAGGAAGGAATTCTGGGAGAAAGTGAAGATGAAGACTTGAAGACTGAAACTTCAAGTGAGGCCAAAGGGTCACCTGGTTTTAAATCTAACAATTTGTGTATGTTTGTGGGTGAAACACGTGAAGGACAATTTGCTGATATTGTCATAAAGGTGGAAGAAGACAAGCAAAATCTAAATTCTGTTCTGGAAGAAGATGAGATAGATAGGTCTCATATGAAGTTGGAGGAAGATATCAAGCAACAAAGTGAAGGGCTTGAGGAGATTGAAGAGGAGACCATCGAAGAATTTCTGAATCATATGAAGGATTTGGAACAACAAGGAGACATGATGACTGAAGCATCAAGTGAGACCACAAGGTCTTATGTTTTTAAAACTGATAGTTTGTGTATAATGACAAGTATTGCAGGAAAAAAACAGCCTTTTGAAGATATCTTCAGAGGAGAGGAAGATCTAGAAGTAAAAGGTAACAAAGAAAACTTTTCAGAAGAAGAGAAATTTGACTGCATACAGAAGGAAAAGTCTATGGAGGAGTCTATAGAAGCTGTCATGGAGATGAGGAAGCAGGATCTTATTCTGATGAGGAATGAAGAAATATTGTCTTAGAAAGGTAATCAAATGAGTTTGATTGATGTTATTGATGAAAATCAAATGTAGGAGAATGATAATGGAGATGGTGATGCAAGGATAGCTCTTGGGGAAGATAAATAGCAAGAGACTAAAAGCAAGCTTGAAGAAGAGACTATGTTAGCTGAAAACATAGTAAAGGATCATCAATTCACCATGATGATAGGCATAGTGGAAATAGCCATGGAAGTCGTTGAGATAGACAGTAAGAAAGAAGAAGTGATGATGAAATACTGGCAAAGTGTCACAGAGAAATTGCATTGCTAGAATATTTGCTGGAGAATTCAAAGAATGATAGTATGATTGCAGAAAAAGGAGTTCACTATAGTGAACAAGAGAAGGAAGACATCATTAGGAAAAATGGTGTGAAAGAGAGACTAATGGACAGTCTCATGAATTATTTTGAGAGTTCAAATCAGCATACTGATGTTCTAACAAAGGAGAAAAAAACAGAGCAGCAAACTAAATTGTTGCCAAAGGAAAATAAGGCACAACAACCTTATGTTTTTTATTTTAACAAGTGTTTTTTGAATGCAGGTTTAGTTTTAGATGTTGAAGGATATTTGGCACAAATGAGCAGCCAAATAAAGGTGAAGGAAGAGAATTCTATGGAAGAACTCAATCCATGGAATAGAGAAGTTAATTTGCTGGAGGAAGTGCTGAACAGTCATGACTCAATCATGAAAGAGGGTAAGGATGATAGGGAGGCAGTCAGCAAAGAAACCAAGGCAAAGGTTGGAGCAAGCAAAGCAAAAGTTGGAGCAAGCAAGGTAGAAATCAGCAAAGCAAGAGTTAGCATAGAAGATAGCAACAGCAACCTGAAACAACAAGAAGGAGGCAGAAGTATGAAGCAGAACATGAACCAGTTCAAAGATATGCTAGAAACAGAGATTGAAGAAATGTGGCAGCTGATGATGAAGCAGACCAAATGGAGAAATGGTAGCAGCAGGAAGCATGATCAATCAGAGTTTGAACCTGATTGACACGAAGAAGAAAATGGAACAAAAGACACCAGAAGTACAACAGCAACAAGGGAACAAGACATGTGGATAGTTACAAAACAAAGTGTGGGATCCCAGGAAGAGAAAGAATAGAAGATACATGATCAAGAGATCATGAATATTTTCTACTTTGGGAGTCTGATGCAGGAGCATTCAACCCAAGGAAAATCATTGTAATTAAAGTAGAGATGGGGGGTCATGTATTTTTATGAAATAGTTTTCCTAAGTCTCAAGTTAATGTAATTTAGGCCTTTTAGTGATTTAATTAGATAATGGGAGGAAATTATAAGTACTCTCAAATAAATGAGAACATGAGTGGATAGTAATGCCAAAAGAGTCCAAAGTCAACTATAACTCTGAAATAGTTGCATGATTCAAGGACGAAGGAGAGCTTTCAAGAATTAGTTAGAAGTGGACATAATGGACAGAGGATTTAGGAGTCAGTTCAATAGATTTAGGAGTTAATCTAGGATTTACCCTAGAATTAGTTCAACAGAACCATTTTGCATATATGTAAGCCTACGGGCAGAGTAAAAAAAAAGAGGCCACAAATATCGAAAATTAGGCCTATGAGAGACGGAGAGTCTCATTCTGTAATTGTTGTTCATATCTATATATATAGAAGTCTATTCCGGACTGTGTGAATGTGTGAAATTATATTGAATGTTTGAATTACATGTAATTGGTGAATTCGTGGGTTCTGTAATTATGATTGCAGGCAGAATTCGGGTGAAGAACATGCAGAGAGAGGAGATCAATTCAGAAGAATAGTAATGGATCATCGAGTCCAATTGAAGCAACAGAGCGGAGTTCTGGAGAGATAGCGAAGTTGAGAGTTTGAGGAGTTAAACTCAAAAAGTGTTGAGCAGTGGAACAGTGAAGAACGAGATCCTTTGGAAAAACTAGAACCACAGAGAATATTGAAGAAAATGGTGAAAAGCCACAAGTAAAGAGATAGCGAGGAGTAAAGCTTCAGCGCTCATGAGTCGTTAGATCTGTGGGATCAACGTCCCAGATCTTATCGCATCGGTGGAAACCATTGGGACGAGGTTTGGAATGGGCCTTTGAATAGAGCGCCTTGTGACGTTGCGATATCGCCGACAGCGATAATCAACGATCGATGATTGGAATTATCAGTGATCGGGCATCGGGATTATATGAGTGCAGAGGTATGCGATATGCGACGAAGACGAACCTGACGATATTTATAGTCGTGGTTGTAATAGATTTGAGTTCCTTTGTATATGGTCTGGATCGGAATTCCTTTGTATTCCTATATTTATGTATGGTCGGGTTTTTAGTGTAAAAGAGTCAATATATGCATTCTGATAGTGGAATATTGGAGTCGGAGGGGTGATGTAAATATATATGTGGTGTGCTGCGATGGATGCGATGGTTGATTGCGATGAGGTTTAACCTCAGGGACTGTGCAAAGTCCTTACCTAAGGCAGAAAGGTATGGTTTGACAACATTTCCTTTGTAAATGGGTTTAAAGGGATAAAGCGCAATATGAAGGAATTATGGGTTAAGTCCATGATATAACCAACCTTAAAGGGTGGTTTAATTATATATGTGGGACTAAGATTTAAAGAAGTTTGTAATGGGGTGATAAAGTCCTGATAAGAAGGATATAAGGGAAGACTTTAATAAATTCATAAACAAAGGCTTGAGGCTTGTTTAACAGTTCTGATAGGAGGTTTTGGCGGGGTGATTGAGTTCCGATAAAGGAACTGTTATGTAGGGCCTTAACCAATCATGTATATTGAAGATTTAACTCCATTGCAGAGTTAAATACCTGGGAAAGAAGTGTGGATGCATATTAATGCATACTATGGGTATGTGGGGGGTATCCCTGCACCAGTGATCTAGCAGGGTTGTGGATGGTGAGTGTGCGCAAGTCCAGGGATTTTATATTGAGTAGAAAATCGAAGTCACTACTGATGGAATTTGTGGGAGAGTTTAGTGGAGGGTTAGGTGGGGTGGTGCTAGTCCTTGGCCCTTTACCCCGATTTGCATGCAATGAAGGTGACGAGGATGGAACGTACGGGATATGTGATGTGGAAGGAAGGCCAAGCATCGTGTGAGGTGTCAGAATGTCCAGATGGGGAGGAGTGGCAACCAGGGCAGACTTTCGGGGCTGAATAGCAGGGTTTGAAATATCTTTTGAGTCCATCTTCAGTGAGGATAATGGGGATGACGGAACCATAATAGGCGAAGATCCATTTGAGGAAGAGTTTAGGGTATAAGAACGATGCAGAAAAGAATTACGTGGAATACCTGCATGTCGCCTCCAGGGTGAGATAGGCTTCCGAAAGTTTGGTGAAGGACCGCTTCCACCATCACGACCTCTTGGATGACCGATAATGGGCCTGCCATGTAGTAAACCACCCAGCCTGTGAGGGCATTGTGCCAACAAATGCCCAGTATGGTGGCAATGTGAGCATCGAAAGGGGACTCCCCAAAAATCTAATCTTTGAGACAAATGTGTTTCTCCCCAGAATAGATCGATGTGATCCGGAAAACCACCACGATATTCCTTCTCAATTAAGATCCAGGCCACCCTTTTTTCGTGTGCACCCAAACATCGAGAGTCAACGTACCCAAATTTGCCTATAGCATTTCCAATGTCCATCAGAACTGGTTTCGTCCAGAGTTCAATGGGGAGACCAGGAAGTTTCACCCAAATGAGCTTATTTTGGGGTGTATTGTGGAGCGAATTATATCCAATGTACCAGTGGTGCAATGCAAGGAAGATTTTTCCATTAATCCATGGCAGCATTTTGATTTTTTCTAAGTCCTCCTGAGTTAGAAAATGGAAATTGTACCATCCCTTCTAAAGTCGAATGACAGTCGGCATGTAATCCAACATGGTTTTCCATTTTTTACCTACCCATTCTCTCATGTCTCAATCACTTATATCAGCAAAATACCATCGGCCAACTAAATCTCTCTTCTGTAAACTTGTAATTTTGTCGACGAGCACAGCATATCCAAATATTAATAGAATGTTGTTTGTTTTTTGAACGATGTCCCCATGCAGCATGTTCACCACCCCACGAAGCATGCGATGCATGGAAGCCATGTGGCGGGCTAGCCTCACCCAAGATATTATGCCACGTATCCAGTGAGCGTGGGCCACACCGAATGCCTGAGTCAACATTGTGCTGAAGTAGCGACTCAACATCCATCGTGGCCCGGATAAGGGTCTCGTTTGTAGATGAGTCAGAGAGGTGGCCAAGGATGAAAAGAATCAATAGAAAATTTGAAAATGATGTCAGATAGTGATTAATATAAGGAAATCCGACAAATGGATAGCAGTGATGTAAGTTGAAAGGAAATAAATGAGGAAAGCCTTGGGAAACGGAAGGAATCTCAACCGAGGGAGAACACTCGTGTGCATAATAAATCATATACAGCCGGGATAGCAGAGCGCCATCAGTACAGTGTCCAGAATTGGAAAAAAGTATGAGGCTGACATGGGGGAATTAACATGTTGTAAGAGACCAGTAATCAATGCAACAAGAGCGTATGGGAGTCTGTCCGACCAACATGTGTGGAGATTTGGAGGTGATCTCAACGGAGATGGAGCCACCTATTGCCCACGGATTAGAGCAGATTGCCAGAGAGAGGTACACCGGAAAAAAATTGAAAGAACCCGGTACTAGAAAGAGATGAAACCGGCCGAGAAGCCAGAGTCGAAGGCATATGTGAGGTTAGCAGAGATCTAGGTACAACAGCAGTAGTAGCAACCTGGGTAAGAAAACCAGATATTACAAATTCTAAAACTGAAATTCTTGGAAGGTCTGTAGATGAAACATAAACATGGCCAACGGGCTTTGATAAGAGCAAGGAAGCTAAGTAGCAATCTCGGTCTATCTATAGCGAGGGGCCAAAACCAAGAGTTGGAAGAGGATTCAAAGACTAAAAGCATATGGTCTTTACAAGACGCATATGTAAGGAGAGTGACAAAGTGCAGAGTAGAATTTAGAATGTAAAACCATAAATTAAAATCAGATATTCAGAACTAGATATATAACAGAGGCAGAGAATGGTAGATAATATTTAATGTCATCAATTTACAACCAGTCCAGAGCAAAGGTGATCCTGGGGAAAAATAACATACCTGTTGTAGCATCCGAAACCAGATTGTGTCTGTTATCCCCTTTCAATAATTCCACGGGAGCCCAGATGCAAGAAAAAACGTTGTTCTGGAAGATAAATTGAATTGGAACCTTGGAATGATGAACCCTATAATACTATAGGCACCATCTAACAAGGTGACTAAAAACGGGAGTCAGTCCTCACAAAGGAAGAGGACATTGATAAGCCCAGTGGCCAAGCCTCTCAAGAACCAAATACCCATGTGAAAGAAACCATCCCTTCCTTCATCCAAGACCCACCTATGCTGGGAGTTTCTGTAGACTGAGCCCGATCAATTCTCATCGTTATGGCTTCACCAGCATCGTTTCCCAGTGGGAATTATAAAGCAAAGCACCTCCTCTTTTAAGAAAATTCCTCATGTTAAAGCACTTACTATTCTCCAATTGTTTTTGATTTTTCAGTTCATGCAGATCTGGAAGCTCTTCTACATTTCAAACCCCACCAATGCCAAATGACTCAAATTTCAAAATTCACAAAACTTGAAGTCCATTTTAACTGAATGAGAGCACTGTAGCCGTAGTTCTCTCAAATTTTCCATATTTATCATGTCACGCGGTAGACTTGCCATCCTTGTGAGTGTCAATTCCATTGACTCCATTTCTTCCATGCTCTGCAATGTCCCCTCATGGATTGTTTCTGCATTGTTTTGCAGGATTAAGATTTTGAGCTTTGTTACACTGCGCAAATTGTTGATGGAAGCAAATTTTTTTGATGCGCCTTTTGTACACAGGCTAGAACATCGATGGATGTTCAAATACTGCAAAGTTGTAAGCGCAAAAATTTTACAAGGGAGACTTTGCAAGAATTCACAGGAGCCAAGGTTTAGGTACCTCAATGACGTCAGCTTATGATTTCCAGTTGGTAATTCTGTAATTCTAGACCGATCAAGATCCAGGATTTCCAAGCATGGAATATTGGTGAGAGATGTAGGTAACATTTTGATGGGCAGAGCCATTAACCTGAGGCATACGAGCTATTTCAAACACCCCACTCTCTCTGGCAATGACTGAATCGAAGCATCAATCAAATCAAGAATCTTCAGACAGGTCATCCTCCTGATCAACTTTCTTGGAAATTCTCTAAAATATGTGTTTTGTGCTATCAGCAAGGAGAAAATTTCTTGAACTCTCATTGACCTAGGAAGTGAGCTCAAATTATTGCGTCTTGGACACTCGTTTTCTATCAAAGTTGTCAAACCCCCACCTGCACGAAAGTAGCAATTCTCTTCCCCTCTAATTTGTATTGCCATATATCGCACGACGTCATGCATCCTGAAGCAGACAACACGCCCATCGACATCTCTCATGGTGGGTTGATCAAGCAACGATTCGCTAAAATGTTGACATAAACTTTTACAATCTCGAATGGGTCATCATAACCTAGCTGATCTAGCAAGGAACTTCTTCCTTGCTAGGAGGCCTTTCCCTATCCAGAAGTGCACCACCTCCCTTGTGTACAGAAAAATTTGGTCTTCTAATAAGGCACCCAATGATCCAAAAATGGATCTTGAATAAACCTCTAAGTCTAAAAGACTTCATATAAGAGGTAAAAGGTGCCAAATGGCACAAATCCTTTGTAAATCAGAGGAAAATGAAAGTCGCAGGCTGCTCTCAGAAATAGTCCCATTGTAGAGATCTCTTCATTTTGAATCCAACGCAACTTGAATGGGCGAGAACAGACTCCAGATGAAGAAGTTATCGCAGAAAGAAGTTTTCCATGTCCTTTGGAAAAAGAGGCAAATCCTTATAAAAATGGACTTAACGGCTCATTGAAGAAAATCGCATCGGAAGAGGCTAAAGGGAGGACTTAAGCGGAGGCAGAAGGAACCCTGATTGATCGGAGGTAGGCCTTCGCCCGATATTGGGACCCCAGACAAGCCAATTGCGATATGCGATCGTCGGCGATCCATGGATTGTCGGATCGGCGGTCGGCATAACCAAAGGGAAGACCCCCGGGCCGATGCGATATGCGATAGCGATCTGCGACATGCGATGTCAGCCGTCGGATCGAGGAGTCAGATCAACGGTCAGGATTTGATTGGCAGATCGGCGATCAACGAATCCTCGATACCAGGGCCATTTACACATGCGATTAAGACTTGCGATACGCCAATAAGGCGCGGACCCGATAAGATTATAGATGGGATTGCATATTATTTGAAGTTTGGCTAAATGGCCAAAGATGTGTTTTTCAAGCGTTTCTCTGTGTATTTCATTATGTGTCCATTTCTGCACAGGAAGGCAAAATGACCAGTTTTCCCGTGTGCCGGTCCCTTTCCATTGGAAACTGCCATCACACCTGTGCGTTATGAAGCTCAGAGAGCCACAGAGGTGAAAGGGAATGATTCCTCATGATTGGGGACAAAGGAATGGATGGAAGCCGCAAAGCTGAGGGTTCCTCAAAGGCCATAGAGCCAAGAGAAAGAGGAAGAAAAAAAACAACCAGGTTTCCCATGCCACCGGTTCCTTTCCATTGCAAACTGCTTCTTGTGATGAAACAGTCAGTATTCGATGATGGAGACGGACTATAACCGATGTGTTACAAAAAGCACAGGGAACACAGTTAAAAGATCCGGAGAAGTGCAGGCAGAGTAATGCTCAGAGAGACATGTAACTGATAGAAGGCCAAAGAATCCAGAGCCAGAGCCAAAGCTAAAGAGCCAGAGTTAGAGCCAAGAGCCAAGAGCCATAGCTTCAAGAGCCAGGGGATAAAATGGGATCTAAACCCATTGTTTCTATGTAAAACAGTAGGAGTTGAGCCAAGAGCTTGTAAAAAGGACTTATACCATAATCCCAGAGGGCCTAGTCAAGTTGACTAGAGCTCATGGAGACGTAGCCCAAGAGTTGTGGGTGAACTCCTAATTAAATTGTTGTTTCTATGTGATTGTTTATTGCTGCATTGTTTACTGTTATATGCATTTATATATCAGTTTAAGCACATCAACTTACAACACAGACAATAGATTTTACAACACATAAACAACCCACAATACATATAAGCATACACCTATAATTGCAAGCATATTATCATTTCCGCATTGGTTAATCAATAAGACTTGGGAATAATTAAGCTTTGGAAGTGGGAGAGGATCTTGTAAGTTGGACAAGAAGCCTAAGTGCCCCATTTTTAGATCACCCAAATATAAAAAACACAATTGCAGATTGACATCAAAGCAAGTACCTAGTACGTCGTAGCTCAATCTCAGATGATCATAGAGACATGATTGATGATCTTGGCTTTGGACATTTGGCAGCCTCTGAATTGTCGATTCACATTCATTTCAATGAACAATTCCTGCCATTGCCCTGCCTACTACTTTTAATGCTAGGGGAAGCCCATCACATCTGGCACACAAAAGCTTGGCTGTTTTCTCATCTATGTTTGCTGGCAGAGATCCATTATTGTACAGAAAATCATGATTAGCAAACAACTGCCAACTCTTATCTTCTATCAAATCCTTCATTGTCATTATGGAAGTCTTTGCAACTCCCATTTCTAATAATGCTTTTCGATTCCTTGAACTCACAATAACTTTTGACATGGAGTGTTCCTTTAGCTGCAACAAAATCAACTCCTCTAGCACTTCAGCAACCCCTTCCCATACATCATCCAGAAATAAGGCAAACATCTTACTTTTCAGTCTCTCATTCAACCATACTTATTTAATGTATGTGTTAAAATATATTTAACCTTAACTTAAAACATTTTAAAATCTATTATCTCTATCTATATATAAATATTTAATATTATATATATGGATATAAATTCACATTTTAAAATTTAATCTCTATCTATATATATAGATATTTTAATATTATAAAATTTATATAGATTGTTTTATCCAACTCATGCAAAGTCATTTCCAAATTTCAAGGTATTTTCTACAGGGTGTGGAATAAGAACCCCAAGATCTCGCGTACTCCATTTCCAAGGTATTTTCTATTGGATTTGGATAATGATGAAGTGGGTGGGCATAATGCATGTCCTTACGTCATGTTTAACGAAGGTGTGCTTGTCTTTCTATTCCATACGTCATATTTGATGTCCATTTGTTGTCTAGTCTCCATTATCGGTCTTGAGTTGGAAAAGAGATCCCATTGGCTTTTTTATTAATAAATTTTTAATATCATAATTCTAATGCTATTTTTAATGGTTAGTTCCGTGGAAAAGGAAAAATTGTTGAACTATTAATAACAATAATATGAAATATTAGATTATTGATGATGATGGTGGTGGTGGTTAATGTCTACTGAGACCAAACTTTGGTCTATCGGACCTAAAGAAACGAATTATTTAGTTTGATTTAAGATTTTATTCCTAAGCTCAAAAAGCTTGGAGAGAAGCCTCTCAAGCTCACTATAATTTTCACATCGTAAAAGGCTAGGAAGTTCAATATTGCAACAAAGATTATGAAACTGAGATCTAATGTGGTTGTACGCGAGGCACTCTAAGAGGAAGTGGTTTTCATCCTCGATGTTCATATTCTCACAGAGATGGCAGATCCTTTCCATCCATGGTGTTTTAGGAACTTCCCAACAACCCGTTTCACTATGGAGCTCATGAGAGTTCGTTCTAATCTTGGTCATATTAATTTTCTTCTTTGAGCTAGTTAAAACAGAGAGATACTTTTGATCTTCTAGGGTGGGGTTGATGACCTCCTTATAATATCTTAATTTTCTTCTAGCTGCTAAATCTTTCTCACACCACATTTTATCTTTGAACTTTGAAGTAACAATATTTTTAATGTTATTAATGTTTTGCAATGCAACATTCTCGTTGATCTCCCAATGGTTTAACCAGGCCCTGGTGTCTTTATACCAACCTCATTTGAGCCTTAGGTGGTTTTGGCTGGAATTTGAAGCTAGCTTAGGAAGTCTATGGTCTCCTATGTTATTGAGTTTGTGCTTGTACAATAGAAGCCTAGTCATAGCTAGGCTCTCAATAGGGGAAAGACCCACTTTTATAAGGAGAATAGGATATGGTGTATTGCTTTTAATTTTGAGGTTATACATTATAAAACGCTTCTGGATTTGCTCAATCTTTCTCCAAGATTCTCTAGAGATGCTGCAACCCCAAACCTCACATCCATATAAGATAACAGGAGTGACTAAAGTTTCAAAGAGGAACTTCTTTCTATCCCACATTACGAGGTTTGTCGTTTTACAATTATTTTCAAGACCAAAATAAGCTTTCCACCCCCCATTAATCCTTTTCTCAATGCTATAGTTCTAGTTGAGCTTGTGATGAATATCAATTCTTAGGTACTTGTAAGAAGACACTTCCTCCAAGTTACTATTTTCATACATAAAATTAGCATAAGTGTCCTTCTTGGATTTGATAATCATAACTTTTGTTTTGTCAGTGTTAACAATCATACCCATGGTCGAGTAGAAATCCTTAAGAAGTCTAAGTTGGTTATCAAGATCAGCTGGGCACCTTGCGAGAAGAAAAATATCGTCAGCATAGAGAAGAAGGATGATGACTATCCCAACTAAGATCGTGCAGTACAACCTGCTTCCTCTAAACAACCTTAGCTTGTCGATGTAAATGCCAAATAGGGTAGGGGAGAGGGGGCAACCTTGTTTAACTCTGATATTACACTTAATATCTTTCGATCATCCATCATTGCTCTTTAACTTGGCAATTACATTCTCATATAACCTTATAGCAGCAACTCTCAACTCGAAAGGAACCTTTAGCTCTTCTAATATATTCCATAAGTTGTTTCTAGAAACCGTATCGAAAACCTTTCTAAAATCCACAAAACAACAAAAGAGATTGGACTTTAAATTAATCGACTATTGACCAAAAATAAAATTGCAATGAATAAACTTAATTTTATAAAATAAAAATAATATTTTTTTTAATTTTTAATTTTTATTTATTTTAATTGTGATTTATTCATTTGTTTCGCCTCTTATTCTGTAATCATAGCTAAAGTATATATATAATACGATTATCACCTCACAATGAATTGTCAGTGAATTAAATTGTTGTATGCCTCTGCCCAAACGAAAAGCCAATTTTTAAATATGTTGACAACTAACCCGAATCTTGAGACCTGACTTTTGCCCAATACCTACAACATTTTTTGGATAACGATAATAAATTTACTGTTTATTTCGTGTACCTTCGGCCATTGTCCATCCCCAGTTTCCTTGTAGAGCATTCGTTCTTTTATTCCTTTTGTATGAGAAGAAGTTATACAAAGATATTAGTAACACTAATATACTTTAACAATATACTCTGTAATGGATTAATAAATCATAAGCTACCATTTCAAATTATAAATCTGGTAATGCATGTCAAATACATGTTAATTTTCATATCTGGGACTCCACATGCATGTTCACCCAACCCCAAAATACGAATATACACTTTACATTTAATATATCTCCTTTAAAAATAATAATCTTAAATATCTCACACACATACATAAAATTCTCTAAAAACTTTTTAAACATGGTATGGTAAAACTTATTTTTCCTTTTATTTGATTCAACACTTAGTTACTAGTTAATGTAAGGGTTTTGTTATAATTTCTTTATATGAATATTATTAGGACATATCAGTGATTTTGTAATCAAAACTACTATGTTATTTTTATAGGTTAGTTTTTGTAGTGTAAATATTTATATTTATATTTATATACATTAGTTGAATTGATATAAAATATTGTATACATATGTGCTAGTAAATAATTATTTTTTTGTGTTGATATCAAATAAATTAATCTAAGTTTTAATCTCATGTCGGTTCTTTTTTGTGTTGATATCAAATAAATTAATCTAAGTTTTAATCTCATGTCGGTTCACTTAAATTTGTTAAATTTAGATTACTTTAAAAGCTGGTGGTTTGATTCATTATTCATTTCAATGGTTTTTTATACTTATTATAAAATTATACCAAAACATTTTAATGGGGGATTAATCCATTATCCATTTACATATATTTTTTAATCTTTTCGTGTCATGTTTAAGTTGTGTGGTGTACATGACATCAAGCGATGGTAACCTATCACGTTTAATGTGCAATTGTCTCTAAATTGCAAAATAAAAACAATGATTATGTATCAGAGATAACACTTTGAGTATCTAGTTTCAAAGCAAAGCTTTCGTCAAAAGCTTGGACGAAGCAACCCAAGACAATTCGATGTATTGGGACTTTATTACCACTCTTGAGTTATTATCTCCCTACAGGTCGCTTCCAGTTTCAAAGCAAAGTTTTTGTCAAAAGCTTGGATGAAGCAATGCAAGACAACTCGGTGTACTGGGACTTTATTACCACTCGCAAATTGCAACTGATACGATGTAATGCTCCTCAGTTTCGTGCTCCATAATTCCAATTTTTTTTAATATGTAAATTAATTTTATTTTTTCTTTAAGATGATTATAAATTTATAATTTTTCGTTCATATTTAAATAGAAATTAGTTTTATTTAAGAATTATTTTAATTAAAACAATAGATATCGATATTAGTACTTATTAATGTTCATTTGTTTTTGTTGCATCACTATTAATTATTGCATAATATGTTAAATTTGAACGTAAATGCAATTAATTTTATAACAAAGATCACATTGATGTCGTGTTTTTTTGCAAAAAATAATCAAATGCAAATATTCAATCGTATCTGTAAATAAATAATAAAGTTACACATTGGGATAACATGCTACGCAAATAGAAATCTCTAATTTTATATTTCTTAAAATAGGTGAACATATATATATAACATTCAAATTATTTTTATGAAATAATACACCAAATTTGATTTTAACACTGATTTGAATAGCATGGTTATTAATATTATATTAAACATTATTAATTATCATGCAATATGCATAAGAAAAAAACGAAGTTTTCATTATTTTTACACATAATCAATAATGCAATGTAAAAAAAACACTTTAAACTAGAGCATAACCATTTACATATATGTCATAAATAGTTGGTTCATATCTTTCAAAGTTCAATAATTAAATTAAGCGATAGAACACTAAGAACGCTAGCTATCTGGCCTTGTTATATTTAAGTATTATAACATAATTTTAATTGAATAAAAAAGATATGCTAAAATTTAATTGGAGAATTTTTTTATTATAAATTAAAAACATTTTTATATAACAAAATTTTATTCATATATAATTAAAATTAAAATCTTAAAATTATTTATATAAAAATTCCGAAAGGAAAGTTTCATATAAGAAACCTCATGACATTTATGATGATTGATTTTATTGAAATCATAATTAGTTTTTGACCTCTTAAAAGTAAATATATATATATATATATAAAATTAATGTTTAGAAAAAAAAACAAATATATATATATATATATAATTAATGTTTAAAAAAAAAACAACTTTGTAAAATTATTATAGTTTTGATAATGAGAGGTTAGTTTGTAGTAAGGAATATCTTTTTTTGAAATTGAGTTTAAATTAGGTGTAAGAAGGGTATGGAGAAAGTGTTTTAGTTTTGGTAGGTCTTTATTTTAAGAATGTTTAGTTTTTTCATTCTGAGTTATAATTGAAAGATACTTTTGATATTTTAGATTTTAAGAATGTTTAGTCTTTTCATTCTGAGTTAGAAAATATATACTTTTGATATTTTAGATTAGGTTTGACCACCTCCTTGCATTATCTTAGCTTCCTTCTCCCATGACATCTTAATGTATTCCCCAATGATTGAGCCAATACTTGACATCTTGAAGCCATCCTCACTTAAGCTAGTGGTGGTTATGGATGGAGTTGGAAGAAATTTAAGAGGGCCTCTTGTCATCTATGTTGTTTATAACCGTGGTTATGCACTCAATGGGGGAGAGAGTCACTTTTTATGAAGAGGATAAGATATGGTGTATTTCTTTCAATATTATGACTATAAGATATAAAATTCTCTTGGATTTTCTTTATACTTCTCCAAGATTCTCTAAAGATACTACATCCTTAGACTTCATATACATATGATATAACATGAGGAGTGATGAGAGTATCAAACAAGATCTTTTTCTTGTCCCATTACCTAAGAGATTAGGTTTGATCACCTCCTTGTAGTATCTTAGCTTCCTTCTATTTTCTAACTCTTTATTGCACCAAAATTTATCTTTAAATTTAGATGTAATAATGTTTTAAATATTATGGGTATCTCATGACATCTTCATGTTTTCCCCAACAATTTGGGCAAGACGTTACATCTTAAAGCCATCCTCACATGAGCCACTAGTGGTTATGAATAGAGTTGGAAGAAATTTTAGAGAGCCTCTAGTCATCCATGTTTTTTATCTTGTTCTTGTACATTAAGTATCTAACCATGGGTGCCATTGAATGGGGAGAGACTCATTTCTATGAGGAGGATAAGATAGGGCATATGACTTTTAATATTAAGATTATAAGTTATAAAATTCTTTTGTATTTTCTCTATCCTTCTCCAAGATTCTCTGAAGATACTACATCCCCATACTTCAAATCCATATGAGATAATAGGAGTCATGAGAATAAAAAATAGGAGTTTGTTTCTTATCTCATTAATAGAGGCCTAGTAATTTACATTTGTTTTCAGCCCATAATAATCTTTCCACCCTCCATTTATCCTTAATTAATAGTATAGTTCCAATTGCTATTATGATGAATATTGATCCTAATATATTTGTATGAAGGAACTTACTCTAAACTATTATTGTCATATATGAAAGTGTCATAAGTGGCCTTATGGAATTTTATTATCATAGCATTTGTTTTGTCCATATTCATAGTCATATCTGTACTAGAGTAGAAGTCATTGAGGCTTCTTATATGATTATTGAGGTCATATGGATCTCGTACCATAATAATGATATCATGAGCATAAAGGAGAAGGATGATGACTACACTAGTGAGAGAGTTATGCTAGTACAACTAGATTCTTCCAAACAAAATTCTAAATTATCAATGTAAATGCCAAAGAGAGTAGAGGGAAGAGAACAACTTAGCTTGAATACTGTATTATAATTAATTTATTCTGACCCTTGTGAATGTTTCTAAACTTGTTAATAAGATTTTAATATAGCCTTACAACAATAACTCTCGACTCATAGGTGGTTTTTAGCTCTTTTATCATATTCCAAATATTATTTTTTAAACAATTTTAAAAGTTTTTCTAAAATAATAAAATTAATATATATATATATATATATATATATATATATATATATATATATATATAATAATTTAAAATTAAAAAATAAAATTATATATATTTTTTGTTTGTCAAGTTGTTTGTGATCCTTCAGGGTTGACTTGTGGTTCGAGGAGTCGCGACCCACAGGTATCTAAGTCGTCAAAGTCACCTGGGGATCACACTTGGCAAGAGCCACACCAACCCTTAACTGACTAGATTTTTTAGCATCTCCTCCCCTCACACAAGGCACAACTACCCCTGTGAGATTTGACCTTCGGTCGCTTTGTTGACAAGACCCATCTTCAATTGATTGTACTAATAAAACATAACACAAAATAAAATTATATTAAATAAATAAACTATTTTAAAAAATAATATTGTTTATATTTTTAAATATAAAAGTATTTTTTTAATATTTAATTTATTTTTATCAGTTTTTTAATAACACGTGATCATCATATATATATATTTTTTCATTTTACTTATATAAAAATTATCATTATTATTTAGAAATAAATCGAATTGAAAGATTGATATAAATATTGATGAAAAATATTAAATTATAAAAAATCTTTCTGTAGTATATATTTTCATATTTTACTTTGGGTAATTTTTATTGGAATTAAAGGTTGCTCAATGATGTAAAAATCCTCGTGCACTTTTTACTATAGAATCTATTTTTTTGCCATAATTTTCTATTTTTATTTTTTTAAATTTTGCATAATTTACCTCTCCATAATTTTAAACTTTTAACTTTATAGAAAAAAAAATACATGTAACGGTTCTCTCTCACATATACTACCTTTAAATTTGACAAATTTATTTTCAAAATTTCATTTAATTTTTTATATTTTAATATATATGGTTACATTAATTATAATTCTTAATTTATAAAACAATATATTTTTATTGAAAATTAATATTTTCATTTTTTAAAGTTCAATAATGGGTATTCACAAGAAGATAATGGCCTTAAAAGTAGCAATGGGGCAATCAGAAATGCAATCACATGGGAATTATTTGTGCTCACAAGAATGTGTGCATGTTCCTGGGCATTCAGAGTCTATAAAGCCTGAGCTACCAACCAGTGTGCTAGGCAAGCTTCCAAATTGGCATGGCCCAAGAATATGTGTGCATTCTTAGGAATGCACATATGCTTTAGAAATGTGCATCTATTCTTAGGAACACACATGTACACTCCTAGTGAGATTAAGTTTTCATGCACATGTGGCCCCAATTTTCACCATACTAGGACTTTGCGACACATTTTCAAGAGCTATTGATGAAATGTGTTGATTCTCAAACAACCTCGAGCACAAAATTGTTGAAATGTGACAACAAAGTAATGTAAATGATGTAATTGTGGTAAATCTTATTTTTACTGTCAGTTAGTTTTATAACAAGATTTGTAACAAATATGAGTTATGTAACAGAGTAGCCCATGTTAATTGGGGAATGCCCAAGAGGTTGTATCATGGAGATTCATCTTTGATTAATAAATATTTCCAATCCTTTGCCCCGTGGAGGTTTTGCTTGATACATTATCAAGGTTTTACCACGTCAATTCTATTGTGTAATTGTATGCGATTCAGTTTTTGTTTTATGCCTTTCTTGTTTAGATATTGAATGGTTAATAACTTAGAAAATCAACAAGTGGTATCAGAGCTTAGTTGGTGAGAAAGTTTGCCATTGTGATTTTAAAGAAAATGTTCGGTCCTGCCCACCACTGAGAAGCAAAAATTAAAGCCTATTTTGTGAGGCTGACGAGCTGCAAAGAATAGAATTGTAGGGCTAGAGACGCTCAGTGATCCAAGCCTGTCGTTGCCTCTAGAAAGAAATCTATCAGAACCGTGAGGCAAATTCATTGTTGTGAGGGTAGTAAAATATCCTTGTTTTTTGAAGCCGTTGTTAACAAATACATAGCCGTTGTTTTTTGAAGCCACATTTTTTTAAGAAATCGGTAAGAGCCAAAGACAGAGCTGATTTTTTTATTAAAGTTGTCTACCTGCTGGTCAAAATAAAGTCTGACATCGGAGACTTGCAGAGGGGTTATGCTTACACACAGACCCATTGGAGAAGTATCAAAGTCTTACGTCATCCCTGAAGAAAGGAGTTGAATAGAATATGTTAGAGCCAAAAAGAGAAACTACATCCATCGAGAAAGGAAGAACACTCAGCCACCAATTTTTTTTAACGCCAAGGTCCTCGCTGGTTTGCTGGTTGGCGAAGAACCGCAGGGATGCAAAGTCCTGGAAGAGGAGGCCTAATCAAAAAAAGAATGAGGACGTTGTGGAAGAGCCGCATTCCTTAAGGAGCCCAGTCGAAGAAATTCGGGTACAATTTAAAAAAATTACAGTTTTTTGAAACATAGTTATTCTTAAGAAATCATAATTGTTTGCAAAGGATTTAGAAAAAAAAATTGTTAAAGAGGGTTCCTCTAAAAAAATTAATATTCTGGAATTTTTTGGGGGAATAAAATTCAAATTTGTTAACCCTAGTATCAAAATTTCTCGAAGAAATTAAATAAATTTGGAAAATATTTAAGGAGAAGGTGAAACCCTAGCAAATAAACCCTAGTAGGAGGATTTGTAGAAAGAAATGACAAAAATGACGAATGCAAAGTTCGAGGCGGAGAAGTTCACTAGCAAGAACAATTTCGCATTGTGGAAACTAAAAGTTAGGGATCTTCTTATGGAACAAGGTTTGCAGAAAGCATTAGATCGGGTGAAGAAGAAACATGCTGGCATGACAGATTTGGACTAGGAGGACTTGGATGCCTGAGCTCTTAGTACCATCAGGTTATTCCTGGCAGATGAAGTTCTCTTCAATATTGTTGAAGAAACTTCAGCAGCAGGTTTGTGGGGAAAACTATAAACGTTGTATATGACCAAGTCTTTAACCAATAGAATTTATCTGAAAAGGAAACTGTACAGTCTTCAGAAGAAGGATGGCACAAAAATTGCAGAACATTTAAATATTTTTAATACACTTATTTGTCAATTATCAGATATGGAAGTTAAATTTCAGGAAGAAGACAAAGTTATCACTTTGTTGTGTTCTCTGCCCAGTCATGAGACCACTTCATAACTTCTATCAATTTGAGCACAATTGAGTCTTTGGAATTTGATTCAATTGTTGGAGCTTTTTTAGCTAAATAAGTAAGGAAGAAGTCCAGTATTAAAACCTTTGAATTAGAAGCCATGGTAGCCAGAGGTTGGCCAAAGGAAAGAGGGGAGAAAGAAAGGGGCTCTTCCAGGTCAAAATCAAAGGGAAAAAAATGTAAAGTCAAATGCTCGTACTACAAAAAAATTGGACACCTCAAGAAAGATTGTTGGAAACGAAAAGAGTCTGAAAACCCAAAGAAGGAAGCAAACCAAGTTGAGTCAAATATGATTGATGAAGTTTTATCTCCTGAATATAGTATGTTAGATGAAGCCTTACCTGTTTGTAATGTCTCTCATAATTATGATAATTGGTTCTTAGATTCTGGTGCTTCTCATCACATGAGACCGCATAGAAATTGGTTCACATCATATGAAGCTATGAATGGTAGTTCTGTGTTTATGGGTAATAATTTATCTTGTCATATTGTGGGGATGGGAAAGATCAAAATTAAAATGTATGATAATAGAGTTAAAACATTATCTCATTTTAGACATGTACTTGAATTAAGAAAAAAATTGATTTCTTTAGGAGTGTTGGACTCGGATGGTTAGAAGTTTACACGTCATAATGGAGTGTTGAAAGTTTCAAAAGGCGCCCTAGTTGTTATGAAGGTATAAAAGATTAGAAATATTTACAGGCTCAAAGGAAGTACTCAGGTCAGTGAGGCAGCGACTGTATCAGAGAAGGCAGAAGAAGGTACTCGCCTATGGCATCAGCGGTTGGGTCACATGAGCGAGAAGGGTCTTTAGGTACTGATGAATCACAAGTTTCTTCCTGATTTGAAATCCTTGAAGTTGGATTTTTGTAAACATTGTGTATTTGGTAAACAATGTAAACATAAATTTAAAACTGGAAGTCATAATAGTAAAGAAATTTTGAACTATATTCATTCCGATCTGTGGGGATTATCTCCTATTTTATCTTATGGAGGTGCATTATACTTCTTAACATTTATTGATAATTTCTCTCGGAAATATTGGGTCTATATGTTAAGAAGGAATGCTGGTGTATTTAATTTTTTTAAACAATTTAAAGCAATGGTGGAAAGTTGATGTTTTTAAACAAGTTAAATGGTGGAAAAGAAAATAGGAAAATCAATTAAATGTCTGAGAACTAACAATGGAGGTGAATTTACTTCTCTAGAATTTGAACAATACTGTAAGGATGAAGGAATTGTTAGACATAAAACTGTTGTTTATACTCCTCAGCAAAATGGTGTTGTTGAATGTATGAATCAGACTCTTATGGAAAGAGCCAGAAGCATGATCAACAATGCTAACCTGCAAAAGGAGTTGTGGGAAAAAGCAATATCTATTGTTTGTTATTTAGTTAACAGATCACCTTCAGTTGCCATTAATTGTAAAATTCCTGAAGAAGTTTGGTCGGGTCAGTCTTGTGATTATTCACATTTAAGGATTTTTGGTTGTGATGCCTATGCTCTTATTCCTAAAAATCAACGCTCAAAATTAGATCCAAAATCAAAATGTTATGTCTTTGTTGGGTATGACTATGCAGTGAAAGGATACAGGTTGTGGGATCCTTCTTCACGGAAGATAGTCATTAGTAGAGATGTAATATTTGATGAATCTTCTCTTTTAAAATCAGATGTTGAAAAAGTTGAATAGGAACAAGTATCACAAAATCATCAAATTCAGTTGGAGGCTAGACCTTTTTCAGAAATTTGAAAGGAAGGAGAGACTTCTGAAGGAAAAGGTGAAGAAGATGCAAAGGAAACTGTTGAAGTTCCAAAACCAGTTCAACAACCAGTCACTCTAAGAAGGTCTACAAGGGAAAGAAAAACACCCAAAAGGTATGAAGATTACACTTCATCTTTTGCATTGATTATTGAAGATGGGGAACCTTCTTATAATTAGGAAGCAGTGGATGATGCAGATAATGAAAAGTGGAAAAAGGCTATGGACAAAGAAATGGATTCCTTAGCCAAGAACAAAACCTGGGATCTTGTAGAACTTCCTGAAGGGAGAAGTGTTGTTAGATGCAAATGGATCTTCAAATTGAAGCAAAATTTTGATGGTAGTATCGAGAGGTATAAGGCGAGGCTGGTAGCAAAAGGGTATTCTCAAGTTGAAGGTATTGAATTTCATGAGATTTTTTCACTAGTTGTAAAAATTGTTTCTATTTGTACTGTGTTGGCACTAACTGCATTACTTGATCTTGAGTTAGAATAGTTATATGTTAAAACAATATTTCTACATGGAGAATTGAATGAAGAGATTTATACAGAACAACCAGAAGATTTTGTACAAGGTCACAACAGAAGAATAATTTGCAATCTTAGGAAATCATTGTATGGCCTGAGGTAGTGTCCTAGGCAATGGTACAAGAAGTTTGGCTCCTTCATGGTGAGCCAAAACTTTACTAGAAGTGAGTATGATCATTGTGTATACTTCAAGTGTTTCATTGGCATATTCATTATCTTGGTTTTGTATGTTGACGATATGCTTATTGCGAGCAAAAGCATGGAAGAGATCAACATGTTAAAGGCTCAGCTCTCTAGGATGTTTGATATGAAGGATCTTGGAGCGACAAAACATATCTTGGGCATGGAGATACACAGAGACAGGAAAAATGGAAAGCTTTGGTTATCACAACAGAAGTATGTGGAAAGAGTACTTGAAAAGTTCGGTATGAACAATGTGAAACCTGTTAATGTTCCATTAGCTTCTCATTTTAAACTTTCTTTGGATTTAAGTCCTAGAACTAATGAAGAAAAGAAGTATATGTCTCATGTACCATATGCAAATGTGGTAGGAAACTTAATGTATGTGATGGTATCTACAAGGCCTGACATTTCACATGCAGTTGGATTTGTCAGCAGGTTCATGGCAAATCTAGGAGAAGAACATTGGCGAGCAGTGAAATGGGTGCTTCGGTATTTGAGAGGCACAAGTGACCATTACATCATCTTTAACAGTATTGAAGGTTCAGTCTATAGATATGTGGATGTTGGTTATGCAAGTGATTTCAACAAAAGGAGATCTACTACAGGTTATGTCTTTACTCTTGCAGGTGGAGCAATTATCTGGATTTCAAAGCTTCAAGAAACAATTGCTTTGTCCACTACTAAAGAAGAGTATATAGTTGCTCCAGATGCCAACAAAGAAGCAATTTGGCTAAAAGGTGTACTTGATGAGATTGGAAGGATGCAGGAGAAAGTGAATGTATTCTGTGACAGTAAGAGTGCTATTCATTTTGCTACAAATCCATCTTATCATAGCAAGACCAAGCGCATTGATGTACGGTATCATTTTTTGAGACATGTGATCGATGATGAAAAAGTAGCTCTCAAGAAGGTCCATACGTAGGGGAATCATGCAAACATATTCACGAGGCTAGTTACAATATAGAAGCTTTGATGTTGTTTGGCTTCTCTTGGCTTGTAGAAGAGATGATGAATGGGCATGGGCATGGGATTTTATTTTAATTATTATTTTTATTACTTTTTTTTTTTAATTTGACCTATTCAAAATATTCAGATAACATAACATCACTGGATAGGACATTACGACATCTATTCTATAGTGGGTTGGAGAGCACCTCTAGGCACAATAATTCAACACATTTTTAAAGAGTATTAGTGTAGAAATAAAAAAGTGTTTTAGTGTAGAAATGATTTTTAGGAGAAAACTGTTTGATGAAGAGTTGAAACATTCACATGATGAACACTTCAATTCATCACGAGGGACAAGAAACTAAATTGTTGAACTGAGACTTTTGTGATCCATATCAATTTTTTTTGGAGAATCTTCGGCGAAAATCACATAGAAAAACTTATGTCGACGCGTTTCGAACCATCCAGTGTGGTTCATCGTCAGGACAAGTTGAATGAGCAGATCTCATTTAGCACATTAAATAGACAGGGCAGAGAATCCATGACTCAACGGCTAAAAATAACAGCTAGAAATGACATGATAACGACTAGTTTGACCAAGATAAAGGGAAATTAATAATATTAATATTATCAATAATATTTTGATTTACTTATTATTAATTTTAAAAGAAAATATTATTGATAATATTAATAATAATATTATTATTAATTTCCCTTTATCTTGGTCAAACTAGTCGTTATCATGTCATTTCTAGCTGTTATTTTTAGCCGTTGAGTCATGGATTCTCTGCCCTGTCTATTTAATGTGTTAAATGAGATCTGTTCATTCAACTTGTCCTGACGATGAACCACACTGGATGGTTCGAAACGCGTCGACATAAGTTTTTCTATGTGATTTTCGCCGAAGATTCTCCAAAAAAAAAGAAACTAAATTTTTTTAATTTTGTATTAAAAAAATTATATATAATATAAATGGATGAAAAAATGAAAAAGAAGTGTAATATGCAATGTTGTTGATTAGTACCTACTTTTTATCTAAAAAGTAATTGATAGCTAATTTAGATTATTTTAAATGTTTAGAGTTAAAAACCTCCAAAACCTTGTATTTGATACCTATTTTCAATTAATTTAAATGTTTATAGCAAGTACCTAGTGTTTCGTAGCTCAATCTCAGATGATCATAGAGAGATGATTGATGATCTTCGCTGTGGACATTTGGCATCCTCCGAATTGTCGATTCCCATTCATTTGAATGAACAATTCCTGCCATTGCCCTACCTACTACTTTTAATGCTAGGGGAAGCCCATGACATCTGGCACACAAAAGCTTGGTTGTTTTCTCATCTATGTTTGCTGGCATACATCCATTATTGTACAGAAAATCATGATTAGCAAACAACTGCCAACTCTTATCTTCTGTCAAATCCTTCATTGTCATTATGGAAGTCTCTACAACTCCCATTTCTAACAACGCTTTGCGATTCCTTAAACTCACAATAACTTTTGACATAGAGTGTTCTTTAGCTGCAGCAAAATCAACTCTTCCAACAATTTAGCAACCTCTTCCTATACATCATCCAGAAATAAGGCAAACCTCTTACTTTTCAGTCTCTCAATCAACAATACTTATTTAATGTATGTGGTAAAATATATTTAAGTTTGAGTTAAAACATTTTAAAATCTATTATCTCTATCTATATATAAATATTTTAATATTATAAATATGGATATAAATTCATATTTTAAAATTTACTATCTCTATCTATATATAGATATTTTAATATTATAAAATAGATATATAGATTAGTTTATCCAACCTGCGCAAAGTCATTTCCAAATTTCAAGGTATTTTCCACCGGGTGTGGAATAAGAACCCGAATATCTCGCATACTCCATTACGAAGGTATTTTCTACTGGATTTGGATAACGATGAAGTAGGTGCGCATTACGTCATAATGATATGACGTAATTCCGTACGTCATGTTTAACGAAGGTGTGCTTGTCTTTCTATTCCATATTTGATGCCCATTTGCTGTCTAGTCTCCATTATCGGTCTTTAGTTTCTAAAGAGATCCCATTGGCTTTTCTATTAATTAATTTTTAATGTTATAATTATAATGCTAATTTTAATGGTTAGTTTCGTGGAAAGGGAAAAATTGTTAAATTACTGGCGATGATAATATGAAATATTAGGTTATTATATTTAGGTATTATAACATAATTTTAATTGAATAAAAGAAATATGCTAAAATTTAGTTGGAGTTTTTTTTATGAATTAAAAACATTTTTGTATAACTAAATTTTTATTCATATATAAATAAAATTAAAATCTTAAAACTATTTATATAAAAATCCTGACATAACCGCGTCATGACATTTATGATAGATTGATTTCTATTGAAATTATAATTAGTTTTTGAACTTTTAAAAGTAAATATACTTTGGTGGTTTTTTTTTTATTATTATTATGTTTGGAAAACAAAAGGAGAGGCTTTTTTTAAATTATAATTAGTTTTTGAAAGTTTAAAAGTAAATGTACTTTGGTGGTTTTTATTTATTTATTATTATTATGTTTGGAAAACAAAAGGAGAGGCTTTGCAAAATTATTATAGTTTTGATAACGTCCAGGTTAATTTTTAGGAAGGAATATCGTAAAATTTTGATAGGGTAGAGGTTAGTTTTTAGGAAGGAATATTCTAAAAAAATATTTTAAATTGAGTTTAAATTAAGTGTATGAAAGATATTTTTAGGAGAAAGTGTCTTTTATTTTTAAGTTTTTTAGATTTATGAAAATACATATTTTTGCATCTTATGTTATTTTAATGAATTGTTTAATGTTTAATTTCATTATATAGTTAGTTCTAGTAGGTTCTTATTTTAAGAATGTTTAGTTTTTTCATTCTTTATTTTAAGAATGTTTAGTTTTGTCATTGTGCTAGTTAGGACTCAAAGATACTTTTGATCTTTTAGATTAGATTTTGCCACCTCTTTGCATTATTTTAGCTTCTTTCTCCCAATGATTGAGTCAATATTTGAAATCTTGAAGCCAACCTCACTCGAGCTGCTACTGGTTATGGATGGAGTTGGAAGAAATTTAAGAGGGCCTCTTGTCATCTATGTTGTTTATAACCATGGTTATGCACTCAATGGGAGAGAGAGTCACTTTTTATGAGGAGGATAAGATATGGTGTATTGCTTTCAATATTATAACTATAAGTTATAAAATTCTTTTGGATTTTCTTTATCCTTCTCCAAGATTCTCTAAAGATACTACATCCTTAGACTTCATATCCATATGAGATAACATGAGGAGTGGTGAGAGTATCAAACAAGATATTTTTACTATCCCATTACCTAAGAGATTAGGTTTGATCACCTTCTTGTAGTATCTTAGCTTCCTTCTATTTTCTAACTCTTTATTGCACCAAAATTTATCTTTAAATTTAGATGTAATAATGTTTTAAATATTATGGGTATCTCATGACATCTTCATGTATTCCCCAACGATTTGGGCAAGATTTTACATCTTAAAGCCATCCTCACATGAGCCACTAGTGGTTATGGATGGAGTTGGAAGAAATTTTAGAGAGCCTCTAGTCATCCATGTTTTTTATCTTGTTCTTGTACATTAAGTACCTAACCATGGGTGTCATTGAATGGGGGAGAGACTCACTTCTATGAGGAGGATAAGATAGGGCGTATGATTTTTAATATTAAGATTATAAGTTATAAAATTCTTTTGTATTTGCTTTATCCTTCTCCAAGATTCTCTAAAGATACTACATCCCCATACTTCACATCCATATGAGATAATAAGAGTGACGAGAATAAAAAATAGGAGTTTGTTTCTTATCCCATTAGTAGAGGTCTAGTAATTTACACTTGTTTTCAAGCCCATAATAACCTTTCCACCCTCCATTTATCCTTATTTAATAGTATAGTTCCAATTGATATTATGATGAATATTGATCCTAATATATTTGTATGAAGGAACTTCCTCTAAACTAGTATTATCATATATGAAAGTGCCATAAGTGGTGTTATGGGATTTGATTATCATAACTTTTATTTTGTCCATATTCATAGTCATATCTATACTAGAGCAAAATCCATTGAGGTTTCTTAGATGATTATTGAGGTCATAGGGATCCCGTACCATAAGAATGATATCATGAGCATAATGAGAAGGATGATGACTATACTAGCGAGAGAGTTATGCTAGTACAACTATATTCTTCCAACCAAAATTCTAAATTATCAATGTAAATGCCAAAGAGAGTAGAGGAAAAAGAACAACTTAGCTTGAATACTATATTATAATTAATTTATTTTGACCCTTGTGAATATTTCTAAACTTCTTAATAAGATTTTAATATAGCCTTATAACAATAACCCTCAAATCATAAGTAGTTTTTAGCTTTTTTATCATATTCCAAAGATTATTTTTTACACAATTTTAAAAACTTTTCTAAAATAATAGAATTAATATATATGTATAATAATTTAAGATTACAAAATAAAATTATATATTTATTTTGTTTGTCAAGTTGTTTGTGATCCTCCAGGCTTGACCTGTGGCTCAAGGAGTTGCGACCCACGGGCATCTAATCCATCAAAGTCACTCGAGGAGCACACCTGGCAAGGGCCACACCATCCCTTAACTGACTATATTTTTTAGCATGTCTCCTCCCCCTAACACAAGGCCCCGTGAGGTTTGACCTTGAATCGCCTTGCTGACAAGACCCATCCTGAATTGGTTATGCTAGCAAGACTTGACACAAAATAAAATTATATTAAATAAATAAAATATTTAAAAAATAATAATAATATTTATGTTTTTAATTATATAAGTAATTTTTTAATATTTAATTTATTTATGTCAATTTTGTAATAATATGTGATCACCATATATTATTTGTCATTTTATTTATATTAAAATTATCATTATTACTTAGAAATACATCGAGTTGAAAGATTGATATAAATCTTGATGAAAAATATTATATTATAAAAAATCTTTTTGTAGTAATGGGGCCATCAGAAATGCAATCACATGGGAATTCATGTGTGTTCACAAGAATGTGTGCATGTTTTTGGGCATCCAAGCTCTGCAAGGCTCGAGCTACCAACCAGTGTGCTAGGCATGTTTCCAAATTGGCATGGCCCAAGAATATGTGTGCATTCTTAGGAATGCACATGTGCTTTAGAAATGTGCATCTATTCTTAGGAACAAACATATGCACTCGTGGTGAGATTAAGTTTTCATGCACATGTGGCCCCAATTTTTACCATACTAGGACTCTGCGACACATGTTCAAGAGCTATTGATGAAATGTGTTGATTCTTAAACAACCTCGAGCGCAAAATTGTTGAAATGTGACAACAAAGTAATGTAAATGATGTAATTGCGGGTAAATCTTATTTTTACTGCCAGTTAGTTTTATAATAAGATTTGTAACAAATATGAGTTATGTAACGGAGTAGCCCATATTAATTGGTGAATGCCCAAGAGGTTGTAGCATGGATAATCATATTTGATTAATAAATATTTCCAATCCCTTGCCTCGTGGGGGTTTCCTTGATACATTGTCAAGGTTTTACCACGTAAATTCTATTGTGTAAATGTGTGTGATTCAGTTTTTGTTTTATGCCTTTAGTGTTCAATTATTGAATGGTTAATAACCTAGAAAACCAACAAGTGGTATTAGAGCTTATGTTGGGTCCCTATAATACTAGTGATTACCCCATTACTATTGTAGTTATACCCCTTATTTATATTGTTGTGCCCCAATTGCCCCCATATTGTTATTAATGTGCCCATAGAATCCCTCTATTGTTATTTTTGTGGCTTTATATTATTATTGTTAGGTCGGCTGGATTATATTGTGACTCCTTAGACTCCTATATATAGAAAGGAGGTTTTGTCATTTGAATCATCCAAGAATTGTTCATTTATGTAATGTAAAGGAGGTTGCCCCCTCGAAGAGGCTGAATTCTAAGGCGTTGATCTATATTTTATATCTTTTCTTGAGCTGGTTTCATAACATTTGGTATCAGAGCTTTGGATTCTAGGGTTTCACTGCTCCAAACAGGTCATCGTAGCATTTTCGCTATAACTTTTTTCTGTGACGTTTCAGAAGTCGCAGAAAAAACCCATTTGAGAAGAAATCGCGCTGAACCTTGGGTCTGAATTTCAGAGCTTTTCGCGCGATATTTTTGGAGATATGATCTGAGGAAGTTGGTCTTTTTGCAGACTCCTGAATTACACTCAAAACAGGTGACCTGGGTAAAATCGTCATAACTTTCTTTCTGAGCATCGGATTGAAATTTCGTAAGAAGGTACAGAAAGAGGACGGAATGTAGTTTTCGTTTATATATTTTTCAGAGTCAAAGGTTGAAACAGTGACACGTGGCACTTCATACAAGTTCGCTCTACTGAACTAGTCTATAATCAGGTCATTGTGGGAGATTGTGCATAACTCTTTCTTGGAGAATCCAATTTGGATCAGACTAGTGGCATTGGAAAGAGGAAATAGAAGGCTACTACAGGTCACAATTTCAGAACTGGATGATTCGAAATTACAGAGATACATCAGATTCAATATCAGGCTTCTACAAAGAAAAAAAAGGTGTGTAGTTTTTTTTTTTTTAATTTTTGCATAAGCTTGGTTTGAAGGAATTCAAAGGGCATAGTAAAGCATTATTATCGGTAACTGATGCCCCGAGGAAAGAAAATGCAAACACCTAGTAAGGAACCTGAAAGCTCTAGCATGACTCATGAAGAAGAGGAAGAAATGCTACATGATATATCAAAATTACAAGAACAAGTGCAAAAAATGTCACGCTCACAAAAGCTAACAGATGCTAAGATAAATGGCGTGAAATCTAAGATAAAGGGCATGGAAGCTAAGATGGATGATCTGAAGGCAGATTTGAGGACAAATTTGAAGACAGACATGGTAGATTTGAAGACAGATTTGACAAATTTTCTACAAGAAATACTTACTAATGGTGAAAAGGTTGTAAAGGAAACTCATGATGTGAACAAAAGAAATGTTAATCATGATTCCATAGACTCTAATGTTGGATCGAAGACCCACCATATTCCAAAAATCGATATGAGGAAGTTTGATGGCAAGGATCCCGCCACATGGATATTACAGATGGAGCAATTCTTCGATCTCAATAATGTGAAAAACACACAAAAGGTACGTATGGCAACTTTATATTTGGAACCAAATCAGTTTGTATGGTATCAATGGCTTTGCTCTCGTAAACAATTTATCACTTGGGCAATTTTTACGGAAGAATTGATAGCACATTATGAGGATACAAAAAGCAACACTTTTTTTAGCCAATTGATAAGTCTCAAACAAAAGGGTTCAATAATGGAGCACATTGAGGAGTTCCAAAAATTGAACATAAGGGTAAAAGATATTCCAGAGGAGCATAGGATTGATGTGTTCATAGGGTCTTTAAAGGATAATATCCAACATGATGTTCGCCTTTGGGAACCTGATTCATTAGAGAAGGCATTCAGGTTAGCAAGAAAAATGGAAAGCAAAATTATGGCAACCAGGAAGCATACCACTCACAACTATAAAGACGGAAGTGTTGTTGCCCCTAGTCTTCCACAACCTATAAGGTTGACACCACAACAATTGGAAGAAAAAAGAGCAAAAGGGCTTTGTTACAGTTGTGATAGCAAATACACTAAAGGTCATAAGTGTGCTGAGAAGAAATTATTCTACATAGATTGTGAAGAGGAAGAAGAAAAGGAGCAAGAAAGGTCAAAAGAAGAAGATATACTCCAGGAACAAAGCCTAGATGAAGAACAAATAAATCCGACCATATCTTGTAATGCATTGGCGGGAATTACCACTCCTCAAACCATCAAGATAGAAGGACAAATCAAGAAGAAAAAGGTAATAGTGTTGATTGATTCAGGAAGCACCCACAATTTTATTCATTGTAGGGTAGCAAAAGAATTGAATTGCTTCCTATATCCAGCACCAGAGTGTCAAGTGATGATTGCAAATGGAGGAACAATAAATTGCTCTGGAAAGTGCCATAATATCAAGCTATCCATGGGAGAATATGTATTGACTAGCCCAATGCTTTCCATTCCAATGGGAGGTGCTGATGTTGTACTAGGAGTCCAATGGCTACAATCCTTGGGTACAATAGCTTTTAATTTTCAAGAACTTTTCATCAAATTTTCTACGGAAGGAAAGGAAGTTGAATTAAGGGGTATTGCAGGGAAACCAGGAAAGATAATCAGCTCTAATGGTATGACAAAGCTTCTAAAAAAGGAGCAAAGAGGTGTAATTGCACAATTATGTTCGCTAGATGTTTCCACATTGGAATCATCTATTTCTCCAGATCTCCAAAAAGTCCTGGACAATCATTCCAAGGTATTTGAGACTCCCAAAGGTCTCCCACCTATGCGTGATCATGATCATGCTATTCATCTGATTCCAGGAAGTGTTCCTCCAAACATCAGGCCGTACAGATATCCCTATGTCCAAAAAAGTGAAATTGAACGTATGGTTGCAGAAATGCTAGAGGCTGGTATAATTCAACCGAGTCAAAGTTCTTTCTCTGCTCCAGTAGTATTGGTGCACAAGAAGGATGGATCATGGCGCATGTGTCCGGATTATAGGGAGCTCAACAAGCTCACTATTAAAGATAAGTTCCCCATTCCTGTCATTGATGAATTACTGGATGAATTGCATGGATCAATTTACTTCACCAAGTTGGATCTTCGTTCAGGATATCATCAAATCAGAATGAAGATTGAAGACATTCCGAAAACGGCATTTAGAACTCATGAGGGTCATTATGAATTTTTGGTCATGCCTTTTGGCCTTACCAATGCACCTTCAACATTTCAAGGTTTGATGAATTCAATTTTCAAACCATTCCTTAGAAAATTTGTGTTAGTATTTTTTGATGATATACTAATCTACAGCAAGTCTTGGAAGGATCATGTTGAACATGTTGACAGGGTGCTACAACTATTGGAGGAGAAACAATTATATGCAAAAAGATCCAAATGTTTCTTTGGAGTCCAGGAGGTGGAATATTTGGGTCATATTGTATCTCATGAAGGAGTTAAGGTAGACCCTAGCAAAATTAAAGCCATTAAGGAATGGAAAATCCCCACATCCATAAAGCATCTGCGAGGATTTCTTGGGTTGACAGGGTATTATCGCAAGTTTGTTAAGAATTATGGGAGAATAGCAGCACCTCTAACAACATTATTGAAGAAAGATGCATTTTCATGGACTCCGGAAGCAACAAAGGCCTTTGAACATCTTAAAGAGGCAATGTGCCAAGCACCGGTCTTAGCTACACCGGACTTCACAAAAACCTTTATTGTGGAATGTGATGCTTCAGGAAATGGAATTGGTGCTGTTCTAATGCAAGATGAAAGACCCATTGCTTTTGAAAGTCGTCCAATCAAGGGAAAGTTTTTAAGAAAAGCTATTTATGAGAAGGAAATGTTGGCAATACTCCATGCACTTAAGAAATGGCGACCCTACCTAATGGGAAGACACTTCAAGGTAAAAACGGATCATGATAGCCTTAAATACTTTTTAGAACAAAGATTATCCTCTGAAGAGCAACAAAAGTGGGTCACAAAGATGTTGGGTTATGACTTTGAAATCATCTACAAAAAAGGGAAGCAAAATGTGGTGGCAGATGCACTCTCAAGAAAGGATGAGGATGTGGAAGCATTGTTGTGCGCCATTTCTATTATCCAACCAGATTGGATAAATGAAGCAAGGGAGGAATGGAAGAATGACGAAGAAGTGTGGGCACTTATTCGAAAGCTACAACAAGATTCCAGTACGTCTGATACATTTAGCTGGAAAAATGATTCGTTATGGTACAAAGATCGCTTATACCTCTGTAAGAATTCCCAGCTAAAACAAAAGATTCTTATGGAATTGCACACTTCTCCCTTAGGAGGGCACTCAGGATTTTTAAAAACTTACCACAGGGTTAAGAAGGAATTTTTTTGGGATGGCCTTAAATCAGATATTCAAAAGTTTGTGGCGGAATGTTTGGTTTGCCAACAAAATAAAGTTGAAACAATTAAGACACCGGGTCTATTACAACCTTTATCCATTCCAAGCCAACGTTGGGAGGAGGTTTCAATGGATTTTATCACAGGTTTACCCAAGTCTGAGGGAAAGAGTGTCATCATGGTGGTAGTTGACAGACTTACCAAGTATGCACACTTTTGTGCATTATCACATCCATTTAAAGCCAGTACAGTTTCTACTGCATTTATGGAAACAATTCAAAAGCTACATGGAAACCCAAAGATTATTGTAAGTGACAGAGATCCCATTTTCACTGGAAATTTTTGGACAGAATTATTTTCTTGTCTTGGTACTCAGTTAGCTCATAGCTCATCTTATCATCCTCAATCTGATGGGCAAACTGAGATAGTAAACAAATGTTTGGAAGGATATCTTCGTTGCTTTGTATCTGATAAACAGACACAATGGGTCAAATGGTTGCCTCTGGCTGAATGGTGGTATAACACTTCCTTCCATACAGCAACAAAAATGACCCCATTTATGGCACTTTATGGGTATCAACCACCATCCATCACATCATATTTAAGAGAAAATTCTAAGGTTCAGGCAGTGGAACATCACATCGAACATCAACAACAAGTCCTCCAACTCTTAAAGGATAACCTCGTGTTGGCACAGAATAGAATGAAACAACAGGCAGATCAACATCGCAGTGAAAGAAGTTTTGATGTAGGTGATTGGGTATTCCTACGGCTACAACCATATAAGCAAATGTCCCTCAAGCAAGCTAAGAAGGATAATAAATTATCACCAAAGTATTATGGTCCGTACAAGGTGTTGCAAAAGATTGGTACTATGGCATACAAATTGGAGCTTCCTGCAGCTTCTCGATTGCACCCAGTTTTCCATGTTTCATGTTTAAAGAAGGTTATAGGCGACAAGCTCCCAGTTCAAACAATATTGCCAGAACTTGACGAGGAAGGAAAAATTATATTGGAACCGGAAGCAGTCATAGAAACAAGAACTCGACAGCTACGAAATCGATCAATTTCAGAGTATCTTATCAAGTGGAAGAACTTATCCGCTGAAGATTCCACATGGGAGGATGAGAATTTTATGCAGAAGTATCTAGAACTACTCAAGCGTTGAGGACAACACTTTTTTGAAGGAGAGGGGCATGTTGGGTCCCTATAATACTAGTGATTACCCCATTACTATTGTAGTTATACCCCTTATTTATATTGTTGTGCCCCTATTGCCCCCATATTGTTATTAATGTGCCCATAGAATCCCTCTATTGTTATTTTTGTGGCTTTATATTATTATTGTTAGGTCGGCTGGATTATATTGTGACTCCTTAGACTCCTATATATAGAAAGGAGGTTTTGTCATTTGAATCATCCAAGAATTGTTCATTTATGTAATGTAAAGGAGGTTGCCCCCTCGAAGAGGCTGAATTCTAAGGCGTTGATCTATCTTTTCTATCTTTTCTTGAGCTGGTTTCATAACACTGTCACGCCCCTACACCTGCGGTGATCTTTCAACCGCTTGTAGCGAGGTGTGGCACCACCGAACGCTTTCTTTTTAACAATACTAACATTCATGGACTACGCCTATTTCATCATGAACATACTTAGCTTATGTTTTTGCAACTGAATAAAGCATTATCCTTTATACTTTAGTGAAGACCATTCTCAATTATTAACCCTGAACAATAAACCGAGAACATAAACAATAATCAAGTACAAAGGGAGGGGAAACTCCCATAAAGTCTGCCCAACAATGTATTATAACAGCTTTTCTTCAATAGTACAAATACAAGTGATGCTTGACAATCTTCAAGCCAACACTTAGAATAATTTTACAACAAGGCATAGAACAACCTTTACATCATTTTATGCACCTTTGCATAAGAAGGAATGCTCACCCGAGCCACTAAACCCTCCTACCAAATCCTGCATAAAACCGCACACTAGAACCTCCTCAAACCGTGGCACACTTGCCACCCCTTCACATAAGACAGCTTGCGAAGTCCTTAAGTCTTATGCGCATATCCTTCCAAGACTACGCACCTTTTTCCCTTCCCTTATGCGAGAGTTATGAGCGAAGATCCTTGTTACAAATGAGCTCCATACATGTTTTATTTATACGCTTCTCACATGAGATTATATGGGGGTGTCAGCCCCATGGCCGACCCCACCATCCATTAACGTATGCCCTCACATACATGTCGGCTTGGTATATTTTAATGTCCATCCACCATCGCATATAAACTCCCATAATATATACGCTCAAGTGACACTTAGCCATTTTCATGTGTTTATTATCGTCGCATTTCTGTTCACGGTTTCGTCGCATTTCCGTGTGCGCTCACCCGCCCGTCGTGCAGACCCGCCCGCCTGTCGTGCAGACCCGCCCGCCGTGCAGCCTCGCCCGCCTGCCGTGCAGCCTCGCCCGCCTGTCGTGCAGACCCGCCCGCTGGTCGTGCAGCCTGCATCCGCCCGTGCTCCCGCGCCCGCCCGTGCGCCCGTGCACGGTGACTTCGCCCAGCACCCGAACGCGCCCGTATCCAAGGACCTTACATCCTCCTCCACCTGAAATCGTTGTCGTCCTCGACAACATACCATCTCGGTAGCTCTCCACCAAGATCATCATTCATCCAGGATGTCGACCTTTCTACACAAGGCAAACATCCTTGCAACATATGTAGAGACTCTTTCTCCACTATGTCTCGGCCTAGTGACCACTGCCACCAAGCTCCCCATACCAAAGTATGTATCTCCATAATCCATGCTCAGGTCCATGGAAACTCCATCCATCTCATCTGCAACATGTCATGATGCTTGATGCCAAGCCATCCCTGCATCATCATCCATATGTGTGCCTCCTCAACGTGAAGAGACCATCTCATCAAACCGACTCTCGATGTGCCCCATTCAGGTCCATGAAGTCCCCTTCATCATCTGCAATGTGCCATCCTCAAGTCTCCAATCTTATCAACTCTCGATGTGCCCCATTCAGGTCCATGAAGTCCTCTTCATCATCTGCAATGTGCCATCCTCAAGTCTCCAATCTTATCAACTCTTGATGTGCCCCATTCAGGTCCATGAAGTCCTCTTCATCATCTGCAATGTGCCATCCTCAAGTCCCCATGTCACACTAGCAAGTCCTCCTGCATAACATTCCTGCCCTAGCACTCCTCTTTGGATGTCCCTTGACATCTCTACAAGTGCTTCCACACAATGTCCTTGCATAGGTCTACCATGCTCCATATCTTCAAGTCTCCAACCTGATGTCCATGACTAAGTTGCCCATGTAGTCCAACCAAGTAGACACATCACAACATCTGGCCATCCCATCCAAGTCTTCAACTTTCGGTTTAGTGAACTCGGTCACCCAACCATCTCATCATCATGTCATGAGTCCCTTCATCATAGCTCCTCCACCAAAGTGTCCATCAAGACTTGCTCTTGGTCTCGGCCATGACAAGTCCACCCAAAACATCACAAGTGTGTGCCCTCCTCAACCTGTCCATGAGTCATGCCGGGCACTTAGCCAATTTTGTAATAATACGTGATCACCATATATTATTTGTCATTTTATTTATATTAAAATTATCATTATTACTTAGAAATACATCGAGTTGAAAGATTGATATAAATCTTGATGAAAAATATTATATTATAAATTTTTTTTTGTAGCAATGGGGCCATCAGAAATGCAATCACATGGGAATTCATGTGTGTTCACAAGAATGTGTGCATGTTTCTGGGCATCCAGGCTCTGCAAGGCTCGAGCTACCAACCAGTGTGCTAGGCATGTTTCCAAATTGGCATGGCCCAAGAATATGTGTGCATTCTTAGGAATGCACATGTGCTTTAGAAATGTGCATCTATTCTTAGGAACAAACATATGCACTCGTGGTGAGATTAAGTTTTCATGCACATGTGGCCCCAATTTTTACCATACTAGGACTCTGCGACACATGTTCAAGAGCTATTGATGAAATGTGTTGATTCTCAAACAACCTCGAGCGCAAAATTGTTGAAATGTGACAACAAAGTAATGTAAATGATGTAATTGCGGGTAAATCTTATTTTTACTGCCAGTTAGTTTTATAATAAGATTTGTAACAAATATGAGTTATGTAATGGAGTAGCCCATATTAATTGGTGAATGCCCAAGAGGTTGTAGCATGGATAATCATATTTGATTAATAAATATTTCCAATCCCTTGCCTCGTGGGGGTTTCCTTGATACATTGTCAAGGTTTTACCATGTAAATTCTATTGTGTAAATGTGTGTGATTCAGTTTTTGTTTTATGCCTTTAGTGTTCAATTATTGAATGGTTAATAACCTAGAAAACCAACAAGTGGTATTAGAGCTTAGTTGGTGAGAAAGGTTGCCATTGCGATTTTAAAGAAAATGTTTGGTCCTTCCCGCCACTGAGAAGCAAAAACTAAAGCCTATTCTGTGAGGCTGATGAGCTGCAAAGAAGAGAACCGCAGGGTGAGAGACGCTCGGTGGCCTTCCACTGCCGCTAGAAAGAAATCTATCAGAACTGTGAGGCAAATTTGTTATTGTGAGGGTAGTAAATATCCTTGTTTTTTGAAACCGCTATCAGCAAATACATAGCAATTATTTTCTAAAGTCGTCATTTTTTAAAGAAATCGGTCAGAGCAAGAGAGAGAGCTGATTTTTTATTAAAGTTTGCGTGTTCGTTGGTCAAAATAAAGCATGACGCCACAAAGTTGCAGAGGGGTTATGCTCATGCACAGACCCAATGAAGAAGTCTCGAAGTCTTACCTCATCACTAGAGAAAGGAGTTGAACTGAATCTATTAGAGCCAAAAAGAGAGATTGCAGCCATCAAGAAAGGAAGAACGCTCAACCACCAATTTTTTTTTAGCACCAAGGTCCTCGCTGGTTTGTTGTTTGGCAAAGAAACGTATGGATGCGAAGTCCTGGAAGACTAGTAAAAAAAAAATGAGTTCGTTGTGGAAGAGTCGCATTCCTAAAGGAGTCTAATCGAAGAAATTCAGGTACAATTTAAAAAAAAATTACAGTTTTTTTATATAGAGTTATTCTTAAGAAATCAGAAGTGTTTGCAAAGGACTTAGAAAACATAATTGTTGAAGAGGGTTTCTGTGAATTTTTTTAATATTTTGGAAGTTTTTTGGGGAATAAAATTCAAATTTGTTAACTAGGGTATCAAAATATCTGAAAGAGATTAAATAAATTTGGAAAATCTTTAAGCAGAAGGTGAAACCATAGCAAATAAACCCTAGTAGGAGGATTTGTAGAAAGAAATGGAAAAAATGACGAATGCGGAGTTCTAGGTGGAGAAGTTCATTGGCAAGAACAATTTCGCATTATGAAAACTAAAAGTTAGGGGTTTTCTTATGCAACAAGGGTTGTACGAAGCATTAGATGGGGTGAAGAAGAAAGCTACTAGCATGACAGATTTGGCTAGGAGGACTTTGATGCCCGAGCTCTCAGTACCATGAGGTTATTCCTAGCGGATGAAGTTCTCTTCAATACTGTTGAAGAAGCTTCAGCAATAGGCTTTTGGGGAAAACTAGAAACGTTGTATATGACCAAGTCTTTAACCACTAGAATTTATCTAAAAAAGGAATTGTACAGCCTTCAGATGAAAGAGGGTACAAAAATTACAGAACATTTAAATATTTTTAATACACTTATTTGCCAATTATCAGATATGGAAGTTAAATTTCAGGAAGAAGACAAAGTTATCACTTTGTTGTGTTCTCTGCTCGAGTCATGGGACCACTTCGTAACTTCTATCATTTTGAGCACAATTGAGTCTTTGGAATTTGATTCAGTTGTGGGAGCTTTGTTAGTTGAAGAAGTAAGGAAGAAGTCATGTACTAGAACCTCTACATTATAAGAAATGATAGCCAGAGGTCGGCCAAAGGAAAGAGGGGAGAAAGCAAGGGGCTCTTCCACGTCAAAAATCAAAGGGTAAAAAGTGTAAAGCCAAATGGTGGCACCACAACAAAATTGGACACCTCAAGAAGGACTGTTGGAAATGAAAAGATTCTGAAAAATTAAAGAAGGAAGCAAACCAAGTTGAGTCAGGTATGATTGATGAAGTTTTATCTGTTGAATTGAGTATGGTAGATGAAGCTTTACCTGTTTGTAATGTCTCTCAGAATTATGATAATTGGTTGTTAGATTCTGGTGCTTCTCATCACATGAGTTTGCACATAAATTGGTTCACATCATATGAAGCTTTGAATGGTAGTTCTGTGTTTATGGGTAATAATGTATCTTGTTAGACTGTTGGGATGGGAAATATCAAAATTAAAATGTATGATAATACAGTTAGAACATTATCTGATGTTAGACATGTACCTGAATTAAGAAAAAAATGGATTTCTTTGGGAGTGTTGGACTCGGATGGTTACAAGTTTACAGGTCATAATGGAGTGTTGAAAGTTTCAAAAGGTGCCCTGGTTGTTATGAAGGTAGAAAATGTTAGAAATATTTACAGACTCAAAGGAAGTACTCAGGTCAGTGAGGCAGTGAATGTATCAGAGAAGGTAGAAGAAGGTTCTTGCCTATCGCTTCAATGGTTTGGTCACATGAGTGAGAAGGATCTTCAGGTACTTATGAATCGCAAGTTGCTTCCTGATTTGAAATCCTTGAAGTTGGATTTTTGTAAACATTGTGTATTTGGTAAACAATGTAAACATAAATTTAAAATTGGAAGTCATAATAGTAAAGAAATTTTGAACTATATTCATTATGATATATGGGGACCATATCCTACTGTATTTTATGGACATGCATTATACTTCTTAACATTTATTGATGATTTCTCTCGGAAAGTTTGGGTCTATATGTTAAGAAAGAAAGTTGATGTATTTAATGTTTTTGAACAATTTAAAGCAATGGTGGAAAAGAACATAGGAAAATCAATTAAATGTTTAAGAACTGACAATGGCGGTGAATTTACTTCTCTAGAATTTGAACAATACTATAAGGATGAAGGAATTGTTAGACATAAAATTGTTTTTTATACTCCTCAGAAAAATGGCGTTTTTGAACATATGAATTAGACTCTTATGGAAAGAGCTAGAAACATGATCAGTAATGCTAACCTGCAAAAGGAGTCGTGGGCAGAAGAAGTATCTATTGTTTGTTATTTAGTTAACAGATCACTTTCAGTTGCCATTAATTGTGAAATTCCCGAAGAAGTTTCGTCAGGTCAGTCTTGTGATTATTCACATTTAAGGATTTTTTGTTGTGATGCCTATTCTCTTATTCCTAAAAATAAATGCTCAAAATTAGATCCAAAATCTAAATGTTATGTCTTTTTTGGGTATGACTATGCAGTGAAAGGATACAGGTTGTGGGATCCTTCTTCATGGAAGATAGTCATTAGTAGAGATGTAACATTTGATGAATCTTCTCTTTTAAAATCAAATGTTGAAAAAGTTGAACAAGAATAGGTATCACCAAATCAAGAAATTCAGTTGGAGGCTAGACCTTTTTTAGAAATTTGAAAGGAAGGAGAGACTTCTGAAGGAAAAGGTGAAGAAGATGCAAAGGAAATGATTGAAGTTCCAGAAACATATCAGCAACCAATCACTCTAAGAAGGTCTATAAGGGAAAGAAAAACACCCAAAAGGTATGAATATTTCGCTTCATCTTTTGCATTTATTACTAAAGATGGGGAACCTTCTTATTATCAGGAAGTAATGGATGATGCGAATAGCGAAAAGTGGAAAAAATATATGGATGAAGAAATGGATTCCTTAACCAAGAACAAAACTTAGGATCTTGTAGAACTTCCTAAAGGGAGAAGTTTTGTTGGATGCAAATGGATCTTCAAATTGAAGCAAAATGTTGATGGTAGTAGTGAGAGGTATAAGGCGAGGTTGGTAGCAAAAGCATATTCTCATGTTGAAGGTATTGAATTTCATGAGATTTTTTCACCAGTCGTAAAACTTGTTTCTATTTGTACTATGTTGGCACTAACTGCATTACTTGATCTTGAGTTAGAATAGTTAGATGTTAAAACAACCTTTCTACATGGTGATTTGAATGAAGAGATTTATACGGAACAACCAAAAGGTTTTGTACAAGGTCGTAGCAGATTATTAGTTTGCAAGCTAAGGAAATCATTATATGTCCCGAGGCAGTCTCCTAAGCAATGGTACAAGAATCTTGACTCATTCACGGTGAGACAAAAATTTACTAGAAGTGAGTATGATCATTGTGTATACTTCAACAGTTTCATTGGCATATTAATTATCTTGGTTTTGTATGTTGACGATATTCTTATTGTTAGCAAAAGCATAGAAGAGATCAATATGTTAAAGGTTCAACTCTCTAGGACATTTGACATGAAGGATCTTGGAGTGGAAAAACATATCTTGGGCATCGAGATACACAGAGACATGAAAAATGGAAAGCTTTAGTTATCACAGCAGAAGTATGCGGAAAGAGTACTTGAAATGTTCGTTATGAACAGTGTGAAACCTGTTAATGTTCCATTAGCTTCTCATTTTAAACTTTCTTCAGTTTTGAGTCCTAGAACTGATGAAGAAAAGAAGTATAAGTCTCGTCTACCATATGCAAATGCGGTAGGAAACTTAATGTATGTGATGGTATCTACAAGGCCTGACATTTCACATGCAGTTGGAGTTGTCAACAGGTTCATGGAAAATCTAGGAGAAGAACATTGGCGAGTAGTGAAATGGGTGCTTTAGTATTTGAGAGGCACAAGTGACCATTGCATCATCTTTAACGGTAGTGAAGGATTAGTCTACGGATATGTGGATGTTGATTATGCAGGTGATTTAGAAAAAAAGAGATCTATTGTAGGTTATGTCTTTACTCATGCAGGTGGAACAATTATTTGGATGTCAAATCTTGAAGAAACAGTTGCTTTGTCCACTACCAAAGCATAGTATATAGCTGCTTCAGATGCAGCAAAGAAGCAATCTAGCTAAAAGGTCTACTTGATGAGATTGGAAGGATGCAGGAGAAAGTGAATGTATTCTGTGACAATCAGAGTGTTATTCATTTGGCTGCAAATCCAACTTATCACAACAATACTAAGCACATTGATGTAAGGTATCATTTTCTGAGACATGTGATCGATGGAGGAAAAGTAGCTCTCAAGAAGGTCCATATGCAAGAGAATCGTCCAAACATATTCGCGAAGCTAGTTATAGTAGAGAAGCTTCGATGGTGTTTGGCTTCTCTTGGCTTGCAGAAGAGATGATGAATTGGCATGGGGAAGGGATTAGGAAAATTGTTGTCAAGGAGGAGATTGTTGAAATGTGACAACAAAGTAGTGTAAATGATGTAATTGTGGGTAGATCTTATTTTTACTTCTAGTCAGTTTTATAACGAGATTTGTAACAAATAGGAGTTATGTAATAGAGTAGCCCATATTAATTGGTGAATGCCCAAGAGGTTGTATCATGGAGAATCATCTTTGATTAATAAATATTTCCAATCCCTTGCACCGTGGAGGTTTCCTTGATACATTGTCAAGGTTTTACCATGTAAATTCTATTGTGTAAATGTGTGTGATTCAGATTCTGTTTTATGCCTTTCTTGTTCAGTTATTGAATGGTTAATAACTCTGAAAACCAACAAAAATGAATACCATATGTATCGTTTATGGACTCTAGGTAAGAATTTTAGTGGCTTTTTGTGGGGGAGGGTTTTTGGTTTTTGTTTTTTTTTTTTTTCAATTTGGTTTAAAATTGGGAAAAAACCCAAAATAATTCTCAGAAACATAGTTATATTAAATTGTATGGAAATTGGTTAATATGGAACATCATTAGAACTCAAATCCACCATCACCAAGCCAAAGACCAAGAAATCCAAATGATGAAATTGATGCATCCTTGACTACATTTAGGTCACTAATATAGGATCTCCAAAACACCAAAGAGTCATCGTGATTATTTATATGTGTGTGTCTACTACTTTTAATACATTTTTCTCTTAACATATATCATCCTTCGTCTGTTTCCACTATGACTTTTCGGGCCCATAACCATTTGGAAAAAATATATATGGTGCATAAGAGGACATTAAGACCTACAATCTAATTAAAAAAGGAAATGTTTGATAATGGTAAGAAGCTTTTAGGTTGCACTCATGCAATGTCATGTAATTTTAAGGATATAATGATTTCATTAAAAAAAAGAATACAAATTTTGGAAAAATAGTTGTGCACAAGAGCAACACATTCTCTACAACTCCACAAGGTTTTGTAGCAAGATTCCATCATTTAGATACTCAAAGACCACATTAACAGAAAAATATGCATTATATTTTTCATGAAAAATAACATATAAATTTTAGGAAAGCTCAAAATTCACATAGGTAAACACAATTTCCATATACAAAAATTATATATTTAGAAGACCAACTCATTTTCTTGCATTTCAACTTTAAACCATTTTCAAATTCTTTGCACAAGTACCTCTAATTATCCTTCCAAGTTAACATATATTTGTTTTCCCAGGTTTGCATTGCCATTAGTGCATCATGAGAGACCAACATTAGCTTGCACTAACTCTTAGGTTAAACTTTATAATGCATTGAGATATATTTTCTATATGTTGGTGATAAATTTATTATATCGAAATATTTATAAGATAATTTATTTAAAGTTTGGGATAATTAGAGTAATGATGATTTTAATGATATGACATTGATGAAAATGAATATGATAGCATCAAGGTGATCTTCCCACTTTCTGTGATCTTCTCACTTTCTATGTGTGAGTTTGTTATTTTATTTACATTAAAGGGAATGATTTATTATCCTTTTTTGTTTACTAACATGTTAGTGACTTGTGAGATTAACCAGTGGGTTAAGAAACCATAACCGAGGGGATTAGTAGTCTATGAAACCATAATTAAGGGGAATATAAGTTGTTGAAATCACTCGAGGATAACACCAAGCTTGGGCTATACCAACCCTTAACGTGGTTAAATATTTTTGGACCTGTTTCCTTTAACTATTATGAGTTTCAAACCTTGGACACCTTACATAATGAAACCCTTGAAATCCAATAGTGCTAGAAAGAATTGACTTCTTATTTAAAAAAGAAAATGGGAGTGGGTTTTGATCCATTTATGTGTGCATTGATTATGAAACCAATAATATCATCTTTATAGGTGCAACCACATGTTTGAACACTATCTTAAGGTCTACCATTAGCTTCCTTGTTAAGCAACCCTGATATGAATTTAACGTTTCCCAATGGTGAAAACTTCCTTACTTTTCACCACTGGATCCAACCTTTTGTAGAGGAATGATTTATTATCTTTTTTTTTCTAAAGTTCACTTGCTCATTACTTGAATAAGGCATTACAAAGAAGGTTTCCTTGTGTTACCGTTTTTCTTGAAGGGAAACTAAACCAGTAGCACAAGTTCAAAATATTGAGGTTGCATCAACCCTATTTAACCAAGTCATCTAATAGAGTGACGACTTTCCACAAGTTTCCAAAAGATAAAGAGAGATGACAGATAAGAACGTTTTGCATTTTGAAGAAAGCTTTTGGGTAAAAAAACATACTCATAATTTTTAAATTAGACATTCCCATAGCACAATTAAGTTTTAAGGTTCTTCAAGAAGAGGGCCTAGCCAAGGGTGCATAACATACCTGGCCCTGTGCATTAAGAATGACTAGTAAGGAGTAGCCCAAGCATGAGAAATTGAATGTGAGCCACAAGCATCAGTCGTTGAATCCGATCGTCTTGAGCATGAGCCATACGACCAACCCAAGCATGAGAAACACAACCAACCTAAGCACAAACAATGAAGCCATTGTCGAAAACATGAACCTCGGGATTGAACACCACAAGCCATGAACTACCTCCAATAGAGCTCGGATCCACTAAAGGTCACCAGCATGAGTCCATGAGCCACCATCTTGCCTAGTGAGACTCTAAATTCCCTTCCATAGACTCTAAATTGCCACCCCTACTTGTGCTTATCCAATTTGGTTGAGGCTGTTTGAATTGCCACAATCTCAAGATTTGGGACTGCCTCATAATTCTTATTAGTAAATCTCGCGCTAGAGCCATAAACCATAACATGGGTAAGAAAAGGATCCGTTAAAGAAATCTATGAATTAAAAATTTGCATGAGAGGTAGTTTGACAAAAAACATTATCAATATGCAACAAGCCAACCACCTTAAGTCCCAGAGAAGTTAGGTGAACGCTGGCGAAGAGAAAGGACCCAGTGAAAAATTCAACGCAATCCCAATACTCTAGGCTTGAGATGACCAGTAAATACCCATTGAAGGGCCGACTCAGGGGTGCATGTAACCCATAAAAACATCTTGCATTTCTATCTGATGACTATATATCCATAGACTGAAAATATTGATATTGCCATTTTCCATATACAGAGGCATATCCAAGGGAGAGCACCACCTTTGCGTGAGGTTGGTAGTGCCCTTTACACGAGGTTGGCCACTACCAACCACATGAGGATGGATTTAAAATCATAATTTCCTGCCATCATTAATCTGTAAGGTGCATCGTACAACCTCCTTCGAACTGTAAATGTCCATAGCAACTGAGAATTTAACCACATGTGCATCAGCGTTGATGAGAACATTTGGGAGGCCAGGAAGCCTATGATCATGGATTTGGCTATCATTGTTATGACACATGAGTGTCAGGATCATCACTCGTTATGGGGGAGAGGAATCTTTATTATCATAAAATAACAATAATCAAATTGATTTTTAAGTTGTGAATAAAAGTGATGAAAAAATAGGGGTTTCACTCAGTAAAGTTGTGTCATAGAACATTTGTTCATGGGATATTAAGAAATAACCCTAATTTTAGTAGATATTGAAAAATTCCCCTAAAATTCCTTTTGTTGACCCCCCTTTCCAATACATACTTACAATTTTTAAAATCAGTACTTTTAATAGATATCCTAGGTATCCATTTTTTTGGTGGCATTTTTATTAATCCTTTTTATTTCTACACCTGGTATGGAAACATGATGGAATTGTGTTATGCCTACAAATCACAAAATTATCCAAAAACAAGTAACAAGTGCACCAACATCTCAACACAAGGATATGTCATTGCAATAATATAGCATTGAGTTCATGCTTGGTGTTATACTACTTTCACCACTATCTTTAGTCTAATACATGTTCATAGTCTAATACATGGTCATGCATTTGTTGAGGAAGGAGGGTAATTTAACTACAAAAAATCAGATTAGATAATTCTTATAAAAAAACTTTTTTTGCATCTTTACATGAAAAATCACATCAAATCATACCACATAGATGTCTTTAACTTCTTGTAAAAGAACCTTGTAGTTGAATTTTATAAAATGCACCATGAACATGAAGTTATTCCTTATGAATAGATTTATTCAAATTTTATTTACAAAGTACCCAAAAGAAAGACAAGTAATTGTAGCAACCAAAAGTATGTTGGGTTCATGCATGAAATAATACAAAAAAATAAGGAGTGGAGGAGATCCTTGTTTATAAGGATATATCATATAACCAATAAGGGAAAAAAATTAGGATCCAACCAACCTCATATGTGTAGAGAATGGAAAATGAAGAAGAGTATTATCTTTGTAAGTTATTCACATTTTTTGAAAAAATAATCAAATGATAAAACATTTTCAACAAACTCTACTTGATAAGTTGAGACCATTGGTTCTGGGTGAAGAGAATTTCCCCCAAAATAATAACACCAACATAGGTCTAAGAGAACAAGGAAGGTGTTGTATCTAAGTCTCCTTTTTCCCGACACATTGTTGTCTAAGTGTTTCCATTTTCAGTAGAAAAATCGCCTTTAAATTCTCAACATTAATGGGAAAACAACAGGGGCTCCTTAAATTCTGTAGCTCTCGATCCCTGGAAGCTCCACATCAAAGCTCTATTTGTTGTTTTCTAGCATTTATCTATCCAACATATCAACAGATTTCAAAACACTTAAGCCGATCGCCTATCTAAAATGGGTTGCAGTCTCTGTTACCGTCCATGATGTGTGGATGATTGGATCAACAATAAATATTTTTTTGTTTTCTCTGCTTTTAGATGGCAATGGAGAATTTTTTTCTCAGATACATGTACTTTCATACACAATAGAAAGTGGTTTTTCTTTGGAAAAAAATTATCATCATAAGACATAACGTAACGTAATTCCAAGCAATTTTCTCTGACACATATCTAGTGTGGGTCTCAATACCAATCTACCACATCGCAAACACATGATCATATACTCTACACATATCATCCATTACCATTTCATCCCCCTACTTGCTTGATGTTTAACACAAAGAGTGTTTAACACAGAGTGAGGGCAAAATGGTCAAACCACCGATGGGATAATGAGATGTGTTTTGCCCCAATTTCCGAAGGCTTAAAACCACCTGGGGCTACGCATGAAACCACTAATGGTTATACCCACACCATGACTAAGTATGATTTAATGACGTAGGTATTGTTCAATTAAATCCTTCCACAGTGCATGCTTTCTAACTTTAATGCCTTAATTAGTATGATTTAAATGATTTAATGGTGCAGGTATTGTTCAATTAAATTCTTCCACAGTTCATGCTTTCTAATTTTAATGCCTTAATTAAAGCAGATTGGATAAATTATTTTGTTCATTAATAAAAATATAATGAGATAATAATCCCACCCTTTACATTATGTTAAATCATCTAAATATATAATATTACAAAATACTAATTCAAATTCATGTTTTCACCCATATATGTTACAATTCATAATAGTATAATTATGTATATTAAACAAGTTATAATAGTAATAGTATAATTATGTGTATTAAACAAGTTGTAATTTCATGAAGTAGCTCCTTAAAAATGACGTTACCGTAAATTCCAACGAGTGTCTTGTTCAACAATAAGGTTTTATTCCCCCTCATGTAATCTCCCTAATAACATCTAAAGTGAAGTCCGTGTGCCAATTTGGTTTAAAGTCTTTTTGTCCATGTTTTAAATTTAAATTTTGATTTTGTATATAATGAATTTAAGTCGATTATAATTTTGGATCTACAGAATTAATAAGATTAATTTTTATATTTTTACTTAAAAAAAATTGCACCTCAAAAAAATTAATCCCTTTTAATTTTTGATAGGTCACAATTTAAGATAGATCTATGTTATATATATATAGTATTGGCAAAAGATCCCAAAAAAATCAACAATAAATTTACTATTTTACCTCAATTCATTTTAATTACTTTATTTATTTATTTTTATATAATTTGATCCATTCAAAATATTTAGATAACATAACATCACTGGATAAGATTTTACACATCTTTCCATAGTGGGTTGGAGAGCACCTTCGGGCACGATAGTCCAACACATTTTTAAATAGTATTATTAATTTTTAAATGATTGTAAATAAAAAGTGTTTTGTGTAGAAATGATTTTAGGAGAAAATTGTTCGATGAAGAGTTAAAACATTCCACATGATGAAACTTCATTTCATCACTAGGAACAAGAAACTATATTTTTTTTATATTATATTAAAAATTATATATAATATTAAATGGATGGAAAAATGAAAAACACTTGTAATATGCACTTTTGTGATTAGTACTACTTTTTATGTAAAAATTAATTGATTGCTAATTTTAAATTATTTTAAATGTTTAGAATTAAAAAACTCCAAAACCTCTATAGCTACTTTCATATTATTTAATGTTTATAGAGTTAAAAACCTCCAAAACCATGTATATATAAAATACGTTTCATAGAAATAATAAACACTAATTTAAAATAGCTTAATATATTATCATATTTATTATCGCTTAAAATTAAATTATAATTATTATTATATTAAAATTTGTATTAAAAATTAAAAATATATACATTGTGAAATGCAACATTAATATTTTTCATATAAAAAATATAGTAAATAAATCAAACATTGTCTAAATAAATAAATTATAAA